>NQIM01000548.1:0-25189 GCA_003426235.1 Xylaria polymorpha
GGGAATCTTCCCCATTTCTTTGTTTACCTTTCAGCCAATTAGGTCGCTCGACTTTCGTCTGTCTTTACACACAAGTTTGAGCCTCATCCTCGCGTCTACACCCAACCTTCTCCCAGTCATTACCTACACACTCATTCACTCCTTCTGAGCCATCCATTGACCCCTTCAAAGGCAAAGCAGTTTATCTTGGTACATCCTATCCCTATACCCCAGATCCTACTAAACAACCCGTACCTGACCAACGACAACCAATCACATGTGATCTCCAGTCGACTCAAGCCATCATATATCCTATCTTATGTCACTCACAATGTTCTTGCTATCCAGCAGCTTGTATTTTTAAAATCTAGTCCTGACTACGATATGTATCCGCTGCTCCAATACTAGTGTCGTTCATTATTAAGGACGCCATATCATGCAGTCTGCGCAGTCTGCTGGTGGGCCGCTCGAGGACCGCCTTCGCAGCCTCATTATCACCAGTTCTGGCCCCGAAGCCGTGCCCGAGCTGGGTCCCTCAAACACAGCTCCTCTCCCTAGTGCTCAGTCTTCTAGCCACATCCCACAAAGTGAAGGAGGGTCGACGGATGAAATACATCCCGCTGCTCTCCGACCGACGCCCAAAAGTGGAAGAAAGCGTCCTAACCAAGCCCAGCGTCGCCAGATGAAGGCCGAATTTCCAGTCCCTATCGATTCGAGAGGACCTGCTCAGCCCTTTTCACGCCAATACACACCCCCTCAGAACTACAGCGACCCACAATCTCTTCACAGCCAGCAGCAAAACCCCTTCGCATCACACACGTCACCACATCCGGCAACCTTTCAGAATCGTTCCCTTGGTAGTCATGCCCATGGGCCATCGCGGAGAGGCTATGCCCAGTCCTCCACCTCCACGTCTGCTCACCAGTCGGATTGGAGACCCCAACAACACCTCAATGTTGATGGACTGTTCAGGGGTGTTAATGTTATACCAGCAGATGCTTTTCCTTCGCGTGGCGGTCGCAATCTAACCCAACCGCAGTATCATGCCTTGTACACCCCGACAAGTCATCGGCAATTAGGTCCAAGTCCCGAACAGCTTGCTAATCAGTCCGCGTTTCTTGATCAACTATGCCACCAGATTATCATGGGTGCCGAAATCGGCCCAGATGAGATCGCTGAAAAGGAGAGTTTTCGCATGCGCGTCGAATCTATCTGTCGGGATGTTGTTTCACGCCACGAATTCGAGAAGACTGGCGCTACCCGCGAATTCCAGCCCGAGACCGTGGAATTAAAGTGTTTTGGAAGTCTGGCCTCGGGGTTTGCGACAAAAGCTGCCGATATGGACCTTGGTCTCTTGTCACCTATGTCGGGGCTATCACCCGACTCTCCAGATTCGCCCATTCCTCGTCTTATTGAAGGCGCCCTCCTTACCGCTGGCTTTGGTGCGCGGTTGCTCACCAAAACACGTGTTCCGATCATCAAACTTTGCGAAAAGCCTAACAAAACTCTTCGAGAGGGTCTGCTAGATGCCAGAAAGAAATGGGAGAACGGGGTCGACCAGGAGGAGCGAGAGCCAGATGATGACGTACCCGAGGATACAGACCCTCTCCTGGACAACAATTTGCTGGTCGATACCAACGCGAAACAATCACCCACGAGCTCTCAATTGTCGCAGCTGCCGTCGAGCGCGAAGGTCGCGCCACCTCATGAAGAGGATTTTTTTCGCTCAAACAATCCTCGAATCAGTCACTTGCCAGTTATTACAATAATGCGAAACGACTCCTACGCCGTATGAATGGCCGTGATATTACTCACTCTAACGCCCAGGGCTTTACCGAAGCCAATTTCATCCTTCTCGACAAGGTCGCTAGCGTCTTCGTCAAGGGTCTGCGCGACACAAAATTGAAAAGCCGGATATTAGCATATCCTTCTTTCCATATCGGCGATACGGCTCAGCACAACTATCGATCACTTTTTGGCGTTCACACGATGATCGAGGGCGAGAAACTTGTGCTTTCATGGGAGACGAGACAGCTGCCTTCGCGTAACGCGAAGGCGGAGCAGGGGTACGAACGCGTGATTCGGCAATGGAAAGATTTACAACACGATAAGAACTTTGGTACAAATCCCGTATGGTTCAATAAAGAGCTTCAGCTAGCAGTCGAGGGACTTCGGCAGATTCCCTCTATACAGATTATGCAGCTCCAACAGGACCAGTACGAATCTCCAGTACAGTATCATGGGCGAACCGGGAAAATTGCCATCTCACTGTCCAGAAATCCCTCGTCTTCTGATATCGATATTCGTTCTCACATAGTCCAACATTATGTCGATGGGATTAGAGACGAAGAAATAAGAAATCAGGTCCGCGATTTTGTAGCTTCGACTAAAACACAGTCTCTTAGGACGGTAGCTAGAAAGCACAAGTCACTTCATCTGGCCGCCGATTACAGGAGGGCCATTGAACACGGACGTTATCGCCCCGAAGACCTTCCACTTCTTCAAATCTACATAAACATTCTCCATCGCAAACCTGTATGCCCATTGCAGCAGCCGACTGACTTCGAGTACTTGATCCCACTCATGCGACATGAAGTGGGTATACTTGATAACATTAGGCAGCTTCCAGATCCAGCCACGCTCAGCCCTAACAAGCCGAAAGATAGATTCAATGACAGCCTAGAATTCCCCAAGAGCGGCGTTGGCGTCCAGTGTGATGTCAACTTTTCGGCTCATCTAGCCCTTCAAAATACGTTGCTTCTGCGATGCTACTCCTACACCGACCCTCGTGTAAGGCCTTTAGTCCTCTTCGTCAAACATTGGGCAAAAGCACGGGGCATCAATACACCCTACCGTGGAACTCTAAGTAGCTACGGCTATGTGTTAATGGTGTTGCATTATCTTGTCAATGTTGTAGAGCCATTCGTCTGTCCGAACCTCCAAGAGCTTGCTCCTCCCGACCTAGATCTTTCACCCCAGGCGCTCGAAGGAATTGCGACGTGCCAAGGCCGCAATGTTCGCTTTTGGAGGGATGAACGAGCAATACAAATCCTAGCACAACAAAATCAGCTGAATCGGAACCACGACTCACTCGGCGCTCTCTTACAAGGGTTCTTTGAATATTACGCGCAGAGCAACATGATGGTCACTCTTCCCAAGAAAGGCTTCGACTGGGGTAGGGACGTCTTAAGTCTCCGTTTACCAGGAGGGCTATTGTCCAAGGCGGAGAAGGGCTGGACTGGAGCCAAAACCGTCTTGCAGCCACAATCGGGGGTAGTGCCCGCTCTGACGGAAGTCGATGCCACCAAAGCGCAGTCCCCATCGCTGAAGTCACAAGCGAGCCGGCCGCTGTCACCAGACGGCGGAGCGCGGTCGGCAACTGAACAACAGACTCTGAAATCCAAGGATGTCAAAGAGGTGCGTCACCGTTTCCTCTTCGCCATTGAAGACCCGTTCGAGCTTGACCACAACGTCGCGCGCACGGTCACGCACAACGGCATCGTCTCGATCCGAGACGAGTTCCGCCGCGCCTGGAGGATCATCAAGGCCGCAGGCAAGGGGCACGTGACCGAGGACCTTGTGGAAGACGTCAAGGCGCACATGGAAGAACAGGAGAAGAGGCAGTTCATGTCGCTGCTGGACGAGATACACGGGAATGAACTCTTCACAGATCCGCGTGTTATTATGTAATGCAGGATACGGTAGGCTTTATGTTGGCTGATACACAAGATGTTGCTTTTACGACAGACGGCTTGAGGTGGCTTGACGACCTAACGACCATGTAACGGATCCGGTTCGGTGACGAGCAACGATTTCGGTTTACCTTGACTTCATCTGCCTGGAAGGTACTGGTGTTTATTGCACGAGCCGTGGCTCCGCTTTCTCTGTAAAATCGGCGTAGATAGGTGTGTATAAAGGCTCCTGCTAGGTCATTCTGGCATGTTTGAGTCAATACTAACAGTTAGCTCGCTTTTGACGAGCTTCTTGTAACTGTGTTTCTATGTGTCCGTTATAACATGAACGTGTACTGCGAGGCAGAAAAGTAGGAGTAAGGATGAATCGCATGTGCTTCGATTTTGTTGAAAGCTATTTACTCGCCCGGATCCTCAACCTTCCCACAAGCCTGCAGACATGGCAATTTTCCATCGCAGACTTAAGATGTACGTAGTACATGATGAGGGTTTAGATTTCTTAGTGGCTTGCTCGTGTCGACAACAGTGCTGAAAATAATCCTCCTGAGCATTTCTTTTCGTTCCAGCGGGTTTGGATAAAACGTAGGATTATAAGCCGAGTGTAACGCCGTAGTGTGACTACAAACGTAATGACAGGCTCAAGATAAAGGAAGAATACTCGCGGGGTGAGGGGCAGGATACACGCGGTGTGTGGATTGCCATCACTCGCAGCGATAAGATTGCCGATTCAGGTTTCGCGAAATAAAGGGGCGCAAGGGACGTGACGGTATGAAGTAGGATGGTTATGATTGGGCCACCAGTCCAGAAACGCCTGCGCTATCTAATGTAGGGTCGGCTACCCTGTTGGCCTTTCATTGCCCTGGCACCATATTTGCGAGCACATTATACAAATTGAGTTGAAACAATCAAGTGTCGTCGCGTTGCGAGGTGGCCATTATTCTAAATAATACATTCTCGACGCCGGGGGTAATTTCTGCTGATATATGCTTTATAGATGATAGATGCTCGTCGGTGACTTCCTATCGGTCTCTGGACGCATTACTCAGAACGGCAAAGGGATTGACAGATGTTGGCCGTGTAGCATCTCTCTCGCTTCTCAAGAAAGGGTTTCGCTTTTTCCGTTTCTTGGCCTGGTTTTTATCCAACACTGTATTTTTAATTATTGTGGCGCCAAGCATATCTGCAACAACAGATAGGACGTTAGCTTCGCCGGCACTGGCTAGGTCGTGTAATATAGTTTCCACCGTCGGCCACTCCGCAATCGGAGGGAGCGTGCTGAGGCGCTCACGCAATTCTCGCATTGGAGGTGGTAGCGTGCGAAGCGAAGCGACGACATCTAACACCTGTTTGGCTATTCTTAAGGAGTAAAGCGAAGCTTGAACCTGAGCCGTAAAGTGTACAATATCCCATGAATGCTCAGATTCGTCGCTGAGCACGTATTTTCCTTGGTTGATGAGTAGAGCGGATAGAGGCGATCTCTGTTCAGAACTTGACAACATGACGTCTTGGTAGATAGAGAACGCTAGCCATAGCATATCTGGACGAGGAATGCGCTCGGTAAGTTGGCTTAGCGTATCTGCGAGTAGACCGCATTGCTCGAGGGTTTCCTCCGGCCCTGGCACATCGATCTGCCTACCTAGCTTAGAGTTGGATTGCTCATGCACCCGGTACTCAATGACAATCGGCGATGGATGAACAGCGACTGTTTGCATGACACCATATGCAAGCTGACGGACCGCTGTACTCATAGTCCACGCGCTTTGCTTTATGCGGTTCTGCTCGATGATGATAGGTTAGTAATAATTCTAGGCAGCTGAGATTTAGAGGGTTGCTGTGAGTGAGTGCATTGGAGGTAAGACAACTAATCACATAGCCCTAGAGGCCGTTCGCTCGATACACACTTGGAAAGGGCCAAGGGACGAAAAATCTAACCTCAATCATGATAGGCAGGAACATGGCCAAAGTCTCTGGGCCGCGAGGGTTCTCATCACTACCCGCATCTGGCACGGTCATATTACCATCCAATAATTGAGTCTGTACGATGACCTCTGATATCCTCGGATCGAGGTTGGAGAGTATTCGCTGGACACGATGGTCCTTCGGTAAGTATTCTTTCATAGAGTACTCCTCCATAAAGGCCAGAAATTTGGGCGACTTCAGGCCATCATCGCTGTTGTTCTTTGCCCGGCTTAGTGCCTCCTCAAAGCTGGTTTGGCCGCTCACCATTTCAAAAGCAACACGAGGTAAGCCGCCGACATTTCTCAAGCCCAAGACGCCGTTGATGTTGTGTAATGAAAAGTTGCGGGCCAATAACCCCTGAGACTTATCCGAGGGATCAGCTGCAACCACATCGATAAAGAAAGAGACGGTGCCAAAATGGCCGAGTTCAGTGATAAGCAAGTCTGAGTCGCCTGTCAGTAGGACCCCTCCATCATGGCGTCGAATGTCTTCGGCGCAGAACATGTCAGCCTCTCCACAGACAACTTCAACGAGTGGACCCCACGTGCGGCAGCTCTTTAGGACCTCCAGGATAGCTGGGATCAAAAACGGAGGCTTTGGAAGCCAACGAAGGGCTGGCCAGTAGTTGAAGTTTTGAGTGAGGGAGATTTCGGGGGTTACGGCGTCGAAAGCATCCTTTGGACTCGGAGGCGACCCATGGGGATAGGAGACGAGCAGGTCCTTCATGGTCTGGGACTGCTGCAGCAGTCTGTATCGTCTCACTTGCCACTTGCTCGGGGGCAGGTAACCATCAAAATAGATCTTTCGACTAAGGCGCCCAATTAGCAAGAGGTGGTGGAATGCAAGGCGACGTAGGTACATCTCTTCTTACACAGTCACGTCGTGTCTCCGCAGCTCATCAAGCCATCCGATGACCAGACGACCAACTGTCGAATATGAAGGGTGGCAGAGGAAAGAATTGGAGGGCTCTCTCTGGCGGAGGCATCCATTCAGTATTTCGTAGATCAAGGCAGGTCCGTCGATGACAACGGTATTGCCAGTCAGCTCGCGAAATATGCCGTACCGGGTGACGGCGGCACTGAGTCCCTTGATGCCCATCGTGTCGAAAGCAAAGGGGTACTCCAGCACAGAACGGCGTGGTAGGTAGGTGTCCAAGTCGTAGTTGCTTGGTACACCTTAGGTCCTTGAGGAGATTATATTCGAATTTGTACAATGAGGAAGAGAGAAGCTTGAAGTGAGAACTTGGAATCAAAAACTTCGTATTAAATCAATGCCCCCGGGCCACGATTTATCAGACGCCATGAGTTAGGTATTCCATAAGCTCATGCCTCAGCACCCAATTACCCTCCCAAGGCCGAACTGTTTCCAACTTCAATACCTAGGTAGGTACCTAACCTTAAAGGCGGGCGGTCTTCGAGACGAGAACACGAGAAGATGTAGGTACTTGCATCGTACCTATCATGATGCACCACTATGTACTTTAAGTATGTAACTTCCAATTGGTACCCACATCTGTCACTCCCGCCTATGTACTGTCGGCACCTGCCGGCTCTGCCGAACGGGCTGCCAGAAGAACCAACCATGATAAAAAATGGCTGTTGTGCCACCCATGTTCCTCCGTCTAAGCAAGTTAAGGTTAGTCTACTACTACTGGGCCGAGCCTTCTATCTAAGCTTTCCATACCTACTGTAGGTACTGTACCTCAGCCAATCCATTAAATTTCTCCCTTCCGTCCCCCCCCCTTTTTTTTCTTCTTCCTTCCCCGTCAGTCAACTTCATCCCACCCCCACAAGATGAGAGGTACGCTGGTGTTCTCGGGCACCTCGTGTCCCAGCCTGACGGGCAAGATATGCGCCAACTTGGGAATGACTCCGGCTGAGGCAGACCTGTCTCAATTCTCCAATGTGCGTTGACCACCTGCTTGTGCTTGTGCGAATTGAAGTGGCTGCTTGCTGGTCTTGTTGCTGTTTGCTCTTGCTCTTGCTCTTGCTCTCCCTCTCGTTCTCGTGTATCCAACCCGCTGTCCCACCTGCTGCTACTCTTTCTTCTTCCCATTCCCATTCCCCTCCCCATTCACACAAGCGATGCCAGACTGGCTGACATCTTGCCAAGGGTGAAACCAGTGTTCGCATCCTGACCAGTGTCCGCGACAAGGATGTCTTCATCGTCCAGTCCGGTAGCCCTACCATCAATGACACCATCATGGAGCTGCTGATTATGATCTCGGCATGCAAGGGAGGTTCCGCTAACAAGATCACCGGTGAGCCTCTCTGAGTGTACCAGTCTGCTGCCGGTGTCGCTGACCATCAGTCTTCCCCGCTCCAGCTGTCCTCCCATACTTCCCTTACAGCCGACAGTCCAAGAAAAAATCACATCGCGGCGCCATCACTGCTCGCATGCTCGCCAATTTGCTTCATGTCGCCGGCGTCAAACACGTCGTGACCGTCGACTTGCACGCTTCCCAGATGCAGGGCTTCTTCAAGTGTCCCGTTGATAATCTTCACGCGGAGCCTCTGATTGCCCGATGGGTACGGCTCAATATCCCTAATTGGAAGGAAGCAGTCGTCGTGTCCAAGAATGCAGGAGGAACCAAACGCGTCACCTCACTCGCCGATGCTCTGAAGCTCAACTTTGGCCTGGTAACCACAGACCGGAAACGGGCCACCAACATGACCGCTAGCATGATCATGAGGGAGCTCGATGGATGGGACAACGCCGCCACATACGTGAGTGGGGTTCGCCGAATGCCCACCGCTACCAACTCAGAAGAGCGCGACTCGGATGCCAACACTAATGGTGCGACACCTCCGTCTCGTTCTGTAGCAGACTCACAAGGCTCTCCGAGACGAGTCGCCGCTCCTCTGCGCACGAATAACCTGACTCAGTCTCCATATGCCCGTGCCTTGCACACCTCGTCTCAGGCCTCTCAGGCATCCCCCCATTGAAGAAGTCAGTGACGAGGAGGAGGAGGGAGAAGAGACGCAGGAGTACAACGACCAACGCGCCCAAGAAGTGACACACGGACGGCTCGTCCAGGGTCATGTGGTACCCGATGATTTCGTATCGCCAAGCCATTCGGATGCTGATGGTAATCAATCCTATCAGGGGGCGGATGAAGACCCTATGAGTATGTCCCGTGCGTCGTCTTTCTTCGCGCCGGAGCCGCACGCTCTAGGCGGATCGGGTGAAGCTGGAGATTCGTCCGACGAAGAAGAGGAGAAGCTTCAGGACCCAAAAGTCGAGCACATGATCACACTAGTTGGCAATGTGAAGGATCGCCCCGTCCTGATCGTGGATGACATGATAGACAAAGCTGGCTCCTGGATCGCCGCAGCCGAGACGGTTGTTAAGCGAGGCAAGGCCAAGAAGGTTTACTGCATGGCTACTCACGGCGTCTTCGGGGCTGACTGCCTGGAGCAACTCCAGGCTTGTGACTGCATCCACCAAATCATTGTGACCAACAGTTTCCCCATCCCAGATCGACGAGCCAAGAATGCAAGTAAGTTGGTGATCCTAGACCTGTCATACTTGTTGTCTGAAGCGATTCGGCGCAATCACTACGGCGAGTCCATCTCACCCCTGTTCCAACACATGTTGGATTAGAGCAGTCACAAAAGCATTCCCCTCGACGAGAATGACAAGACGCTCTGGGTTGCTTACGCACAGATTATATTGTACATTATGAGACATGAGGAAAAGGTTTCTTGGTATTCACTAGCATGGCGTTTTGGAGGTGGTTTGGCCAGGCTTCACAGCTTCTACGCTTTGCCGGAATCGCGAATTAGACAACAGACAAACAGAGATCAACGCTCAGATACCAATTGTCGGGATTGTCAAGGTATGTTTCCATGGGATACGCCGTGCCTTTAGCACGCTGATAACTGTGACGTGAATTTGCTACATTACACCCAATGGTGCTATCTTCGGATGGCCAGGACCAGCATCCCTCTAGGATTGGTCCTGAACGGAACGTTGGAAGAACAGATCGTCCTTCGGGACTCCACGATTACAGAAGGCTAGACAACCAGATCTACACTTGTATGATCACGTCCTCACGGATAGGTGGGTGTTTGGCAAGAGAAGTTTTCGGACATGAATGCGAGCATAGTTTACCCCATCATCAAAACGCTAGGAAACCCTGGACAAGGAAATATCACAATACTAAACTTGATCCATGATGCAAACCATTTCATCAAAGTTCCTCTCATTATCACTCTAGGCCGTCCCGTCATGTGATTAGGCGACTTATCAACCGTTAAAGCAACGACTACTGTAACAAAGTTTGTGATCACGTACTGAATACCGGGTATCTCGCTTGTCTCCTCGAAACAAGCATTCTATCATCTTGCATGTAAGCCACCGCGAAAATGTCACAAGTCCGGGCTCTCTTAAACTGCTCTTGATGCAATTGCTAGAAAACACATCTAGGTAGCCAGTCTCAGCCCTGCAGAAAATCGGATTTTGATACCAACCAAACTCGACGCAAATGCACATGAAACCCCATCTTATTGCCAGATCAGTAGAATCGCCAAGCCCGGCACGAAAGGGCAAATGAAGCGACAAAAAAGCCGAAAATCTAGAATCTCGCCATCAGCTAGTCATGATCATCCTTCCAGCTACCGGTACATGCAAGCTACAAGTCCCACCCAGTCCATAGCATCCACCATGGAGCCCCAGTCGTCTGAATCTGTAGTCAAGTCCACAGTGCTCACAGATTGATTCTGGTGCACACCTAGACTTCGTTGGTGAGCAAATCAATGCCGAACTATTTTGGCCATCTACTACCCCAAAATCTCAATCCTACAACCTGACGAAAGATGTGAAAAGTAAAGGGCCAGACTTTCTCTCTCGTCCTAGGGGTCGAGCATAGAACCAACCATCGATCATCGACGGGGCTGGTTCGAACCACGCCTGGGAATAGCCATATACTTTCTCAGCTGGAACAAGTCGCAGCCATGGTTCCTCGGTACAGGGGGAGGGACTTCCTTCGTCCAGTCGTTTCTCCAGGGATGTTGGATGGCCTGCTTCACTTTCTTGGAATTCGCCTTTGGTGCGTTTGAGAAGCGTGCCGTCGCAGCCAGGGTCACGCGCGGATACCGGAATTCCCAACCCAGATAGTCGTTGACCACAAGTGGTTGAAAATGGCAGCCGTTGAACAACATGAATACATGACGGCTGTTGTAGGCGCCTCGGATGCTAACATCGGAGCACATGTTTTTGCCGGCGTCATACGTGAAGGTGATTAGGTGAATATTATATAGATCCGCTGTGATCTGCTGCATCACCCCTGGAGTCCAAGAATGCGGCATGTGAAGCAACTGCCAAAGATTGGCCTTGAATTTGGATGTCACTGAGAAAGAGCCATGTTCCAGAGTTATACCGTGACTCTCGAAGAACTGAGTGTTCAGCTTCGCATAAAGCTCGTGGCGTGGGTGAGTCTTGTCAGTAAGGACATGACGTAAATACGCTTGGTGGTCTGCCTTGATCACGTCCCAGCGAACAGGTTGTCCATATAGAATGTAGGCCAGAGCACGCCAGTAACAGTCGCCGTCGGGTTTCGAATTGTTTGGAAGGGTAACAAATCCGATACTTTCGACCAGCGGAAACCCATTGTATAGTGTAGTTCGATTGTTAGCCCAGCTAGCACACAAAGCTTGCTCCTCATCAAGCGTTTCACCAGAATAGAATGTTTTCTCGTGGACTGTTTCAATTACCCGCTCCAGGCCCAATACGTCATCGTTGATACGAGTGTCCTTGACGTAACGATCCAAATCAAGGCGCAGACCAGATTTAGGACCAGGGATCTCACCAACATCATTGAAGCGGTCTTGGTATCTTAGTGTTCTCTCTGCTTCCTTAGGCGACCATTTAGCACCGTAGCCATAAAATTGAGGAGTTTCCGGTGCTTCTCTCATGAAGCGCCGTTCCGCCCGGCCGTATTGATTCACAGGACGAGCGAAGACTGAATTGCCCTTCCTATAGACACGTTCTATGCTATACCTCTCTTCCTGGTGAACCTGAGCTGGTGACTGATCTCTTTTATATTTATGATGGTAATTTCGTTCCTCTCGATATGGGGTTTTATTAACCAATCTGGCTCGATGATATCCTGGGGAACGTGAGCGTTCTCTACGAGCGGTGGCGATTCTTTTGTTCATAGCCATTGCGCGTCCACGGGCAGTAGTGCTCGGCGGATCCCAGTTTCCCGATTCAAAACCCTCTCCCGACCCTTCACTGACGAAAAGAGAACTGTGGCTCTCCTCACTCGGGTAACTGTGACTAAAGACATTGTAATCGTGACGAGTCGTTGAAGCCGTGGGATGGTTTGCGTATTGGATCACCTCTTCTCCCTGAATATATTCATCCATTTCATAACCTCCATAGTCAGAGAAGCTATCGGTAACGTCGTTGCTACCGTCGACCTGTAGCTCACGCCGGCAGCGCGGGTCGTAGAGGTTTTCTTCTTCCTCCTCCTCGCTAGTGACATATCGAACTTTACTCATGTCAAAGACGGGGTCTCCTCCACCGACAACGCGGGAAGCGCAGGTGCGCACATCTTCACGATCATCATCTGATGTGTCATGGACGCTGATAACGTCGCATTCCTTATATCCCTTGTTGTCACTAGTAACGGCACCGGATTGTAGCATAGGTCTCGCAGTGGACTTGAGCCTATAAATAGGATTTTCTTCATTCTCGCTCTTCCGTATAGAAATAGTAATTCCCCGACTTGCAGGTGCCGATTGGGAAGTAGACTCTCGGAGCGGTACATTGACAGTCGTGTAACTTCCACCAACAAGGGGCTGAGGTCGGCGGATGGACTCTAGTTCCCGTTGCCATAACTCAATGTCGGAAAGGCTATTATAGCGAGCGTCAGACAACACTAGCGCGTCATTTTCAGTATTGACTATGGCCAGTTCATTCTGAGTTGATGTCTGTGTTGATCTATTCTCGGTATTAGGGTAAGGGGCAACAGCTTCTGATCCACAAAGGGAAGGAGGAAAGGTGTATATATCAGAAGATACCGAAGTAAGCTCGGAAATCGCGGACATAGGTGGTGAGCAGGCTATTTGATAGTTTTCCCGGTCAAAATTGACACTAGCTAGTGAGTTAGTCTCACAATTAAGCTTAGCAATATTGCATCTCATTTGAACAATTGCCTCGGGCGTGGCCAAATTCATAGCTGTCATCAGATCCGCAAGCTCGCTGAATATAACTACTGCAGTATCGTGATCGATCTGGCAGTTAGAAGTGGTCTGTTTAATAATATTGATGTGCTGGCGAATCTCATTGCGAGAACTTTCGCGGAGGAGCTTGATATGTTCAAGATGAGAGTCTGCATTGCTCTTGCGTGCATTGATCTCGACAGCTGGGGCCCGTTGTAGAGGGAATGTATCAAGCGACAATGGAGGAATGGCCTGCAATGTCTTACAAGACATATTAGAAGTGGTAGTAACATCGCTCTTAGTAAAGTCCTTGATAACGTCCTCGATAACGTCCTTCATAATGCCTTCCGCAATGCCTTCGATAATAGTATCAGGAGCAACTCCGTCATTACTACAAGGCAAGAGACTGCTGGTGGAGAGAGAACAGATTCGTTTAGCGCTTGGTTCGAGGGAGGAATGACAGACTAAATCAATGCCACGCTTCTTAGCACCCGATTGAGATGCATCGCGCTGGGGGGGAGCGTTGCATGGGGGTCTGAGTGAGCCCATCCAACGAGGCAGGCAGGGATGGCTGATGAGTCTCAGGTAGCGAGCCCATGGCTGTAGCTGGCTGTGCCGCGTTTTCTTCGTTATTTGCGCCGCCCGTGTTGTAATCCATAGTTTGACGTTGCGAGTGTGAGGTCTAAATATCGGTAATGAGTGAGTGCTTGAGCGTCAGGTGGCAGGTGACAGGTGGCAGGAGGAAGACGAGAATGAGATGAAACGACGGGAGGGACAACGGCAGGTATGGAACTTGAGATGATGAGTGTGTGTGTGGTGATTGCCTGGGCTAGAGACAGTTGCTAAGTGGCTGCCCGGTCGTGTGGGGGGATGTGAGAGAGTGGGAGATCCGCGGCAGATAATATGTGACAACGATTGAGTTGATATATCAACCATGAGGAAAAGCGAGTGCCGGACTGAGATTGTCTCATCATTGTGTGAATATGTGTTCGTGACTTACCAGGGCACCAGAGGCGATGTAATTAGATGCAACGGGGGCAAGATGCATTAGTTGGAAGTGGTTGGTTGATGCATGCGAGTCTTGCGGAGAGGAGAGCGTTAAGAAGATTGAAAGGTTGCAGGGTCAGATAGGTGGAATCTGAAGGGGGAGAAGGTGAGAAAGTGAGAAGGGGAGAAGGTGAGAAGGGGAGAAGGTGAGAAGGTAGGTAGGTAGGTAGAAGCAGAGTGCAGGTTGCAGGGCAGAGAGTAGGTACGTATTCGTTTGTTGCCAGGTAATTCCAGTGCACCAAGTTGAATAGAAATAGGAAGATAAATAAATAAAAAAGAAGTCGCAACTTGAAAACGCTTTACATGTACTTATATCTTGAAATTGCTGCATACCTACAGCATAGTAACTCGAGCACATACCCAGGGCTGCCTAAGCAATGCTCTGTTAAAATAGCTAGCCAACCTAAGATTAATTACCCAAGGTAGACTTGCCCGAGGAGCTCTCTATACTTTCTTGCCTTATTTAAAAAAAACATGAGTTAAACTTATTAAAAAAAGACTAAATATAGATTAAAAATAATTAACTATTTAAAAAAAATCTAACTTAATTAATTTATTATTATTTAAAAATACTTTTAAGCTATTTATATAATATGTTAAATTAACAAAACATAAAGCTAAAAAAAAGGAATAAAAAAGGAATAAAAAAGGAAGGAGGAAAGCAAACTTGCTACCTATATTGCTATATACTTTTAAACAAGCCGAGCTATCCCTAGTAAACTTACAATCCATTGTGCTATAGAGAACAAGGCTTGTGATAAACATTGTAGTGCCAACATTATCCCAAAGAACTAGGAAGCTTAAACCTAGCCTAGATTTATAGAACATATAGTCAATCTTTAATGAAACAGTTCTCGAAGTCATAAGCTTGGGGATTCTTTGACCCAACCCGTTAGATATATTCACTAAAGCCAGCAATACAATCGAAAGTCCAGGCCACAGAGCTTATTTTACCTTTACAAGTCAACTAGGAATTGCCACGATGCAAGGTTTACAGCCCAACCTATGGAGTGCCTCCTCGCATTATATATGATTTTCCCACCTACTTAAGCAATTTCTCCTTTACAAGGCGATAATTATAGTTTCCTGTCTACGCTTTTGTCAAGATCGCATACGAAGCAGCAGATGAGGTTTCAAGAATCTATAAAATAGCAAAACCTTTGGGCCCGGTTGTCTCAGCATGCGATCGTTGCGAACGCGGTCTATCAGATCATTGTGAAATGCTCGAGAACGCAGGATGTCGCCCTTTAGCAAAAGGCTTTCTTAACAAACTAAAAAGTGTGACCATAGAATTTCAGCGGCTGACAAGCTAGACCGTGTTAGATTGTTGACCTCTTTTGGGCACCTAACTAATGATCAAGATAGACAACACGTACTATATAGAGGAGAGAAAATAGGTACAGCTACTAGATGCATGTATATTTTCCTATTATTAACACACACCTCGCGAGAATTGACGAGGAATTAACACCCACTCGTTACGTATTTAATATCTAGCCCGGCGTGAACAAGCATATAACTAAACTAAACCCATAGCCAGCGCCTAGCATAGCTCATGGCGAGCTCCGACATCACCTCTAATATCTAGGTATCTATCTAACCTGCCGACATACAACCATAATAGCACGTCAACTTCTTAGCAAAAGAAAAAAATTTCCCCCAATGAACCGCAAAGCCTACTATATAATAGTAAGATTATTTTATTTCATTCTTTATACAAACGATACCGCCGCTTATCACAATATCCGTAACCGTAGCTAACTAGTTTGTAAGTTACGTGGCAATATGTACAAAAGAACCCCAACAACAACAACAATAACAAGAAGGTAGAAGACCTTCAATTGTTATCCATGTAGGCATGCATAATCGAATCTTCCCGACACCTATGCGTGTCTCCCGAACGCCTGGCTCCCGATGAATGGATACTCAAAGTAATATGTGAGGATAAGGTATCTAGGTAGGAATTACACACACCTATCGTACCTATTTCATTATGCATGCCAAACCCATGATCATTCACATATTCCCAGAAAAGGGGGAGAGAAGTAAACAAAACCCCCCCCCAAAAAAATAAAAGATGTAAATGAGACTCCGCCGCATCGAACCCGCCATTAAAATAATCAAGGCACGTAGATACGGCTGAAGCTAATAACTTCCCGCCGGCAGCAAACGCACTTGTCAAAGTTGTTCATAGCAAGAGAGACGCGGCATTCGTCGCACAGACTCAGGCACCGACACGGCCAGACGATGATCTTGCGGGGCGCCGAATGGCATACGACGCAAGGGGGGCCCGCTTCGGCCCCTCTCCCACCGTCGTCGCCACCGCCATGTTGCTCACTGCGCTGTGTCTCCGCGCGCCGTGACAGAATGAGCTGTTCTAGTAAATCGGCTTGCTCCTCATCCGTCATACGTTGAGTGAGATGACCTCGCTAGAGCTGCCGGAGAAGAGAAGTCTTGCCCTTTGGTTGTGCTGCATACGGGCATACTGAGAACGAGTGATGATCCGATCGCTATTTAGATGAGCGGCGAGAGCATGTGCTTCTTGCCTCTCCTCGGGGCTGCGTGGATGTAGAAGTCGTGCTAGGTCAGGCATGCCTATCAGCTGATCGGAAGGTGTTGTTTCACGCGATAAAGCGAAGTTGTTCTGCGTGGGCGTTCGTTGACCCTCGGCTTCATCCTCGGCTTCATCATCATGATCCTCCCATTCATCGTCTGTGGGGCCGTCATCTTCGTTTAAGGAGGTAATGACACTAGTGGTGTCCCATTCGTCTGAGTCTTCACTAGGTTTCCAATCCCCACTAGCATCTACTGCACCCCAAAGTTCCCCATGCTTCCATGAGTCGTAAAGCCTTGAATCTAGTTCTTCCTCGGGAAGATTAGCAGTCTCTGGTGACCTTCGTAGGCGTTTGCGCACTTCGGCTTCGACATCTGTGGTCTCATCGTTAAAGAGTAAAATGCCATGTCTGTTCCGGCCATACTTAAAGCGCGTCTTGGCTGGTTTGCTGGGCTGCTTCTCTTCCTTCTTACTTTGGGCAGGCCACCGGGCAAGGTAAACAAGAAGCCACGGTTGCCGCGTTACGCCAATCCGCGCAAGCCCTTTGAGCATGATTAAAGCGAGCCACCTTAGTGCAAGACGATTGATACTCATCAAGAATTCCAGGGCTAAAACCCATCGGGAACTGCGCTCAGCTGCCCCAACCCCGTCTCGAGAGCGGCGATCACCAACACGAGACTTAGGCACATTCTGCGCCGCTCGTTCTCTCGCATATCCGCTTGATGCACCGGCTTGGCCATCCTTGATAGGCACCAATCCTATCGTGCCAACAGAATCGTAACGCGAGTCTCCCGCTATCCCTGTTCCGGCCCATTGCATGCGGAGAGCCTCAAGTTCTCGATAACGTTCCTCCTCAAGCCATGTCCTCTCCTTAATATTGACACCACGGTCTTCATTAAGGTAGACTGCTTCGCTTGCCATGGTGATGACGCCAAAACCTGTGCGCAGTAACGCTGTATAGAAATCCATGGAGTGTGAGATACGGATGTCGGCAAGAGAGATGTTGGCTTGCATGTTTTCGTGCGCACGACGGATGCGCTCCCGGAAATTAAGCGGGCGCCCCTCTACTGCCGGTTCAGGGGGCTCCAGGGCGGCGAGAGTTAATGCAAAAACATATATCGAGGCGCACATTAGGATGCCTGCAAAGACCATGAGGTGAGGTACGAAGCCGATGATACAGACCGTCGGGAACCTGAAGAGACCCATGTGGGAAAGATCATCCAAGGAGAAGTTGAAAGCTTCAACAAGCAGGCTTCCCATGAAACAGATGGCCCAGAACCCCGTATTGAATAACCGGTACTTATTCTGTAATCCAAATAGACCTAACATGTGACTTGTGATATGACTCATCGAGGAGAGGAAAGCAATGAACAGTACCTCGGGCGGCGTATTCACTCTTTTCATTATCATAGACCTGGATATGGCTATGTTGGCACCAGAGGCCTGTTGGAAAGTGACGTTTGGAGTGCTCCCGCCCGAGAACAGGCCCCAGCCAAGCTGATTGCCAATGGCAGCTTCGGCCTCGGCAAACGCCAGTGAATGCTCGAATAGTGTCATGCCCGTCTCGACGGCTACTGGTCGTCCCTGCACGGCACAAGACACAGTCTCCACAAAGTGGCTGAGGCAGAGGGTTTCGAATAGAGGCCATAACTGCGAAAGCGACCCGCGTAGTTCATTAGAGAAATCCTGGTTATTCGCAGGTACCATGTCAATGGCACGGCAGCTATCATAATCGCTAGCACCAAGCAGCAATGCTGAACTGAGTCCATGTAAATATCCACTCGGTTCGGCGAACATCAATTCGGACGTCTTGGTAGAGCTGCCCCATCGCATTTCGGCGAAGTCGGGGGAAGTCTGGCATTGGATCGCCTGTAGTAGCCGCCGGGACTGATAAACGAACAGGAGAATAGGCGCAAAACGAAGGAATAGACGTATAGGCCATGTTAAGCGTAATCGTCGTCGGGATGCAGCGAATATGTGGGTGCGGTTTAAGATGATAGCCTACCGCCACTTTATGTAAGTATAGTAGAGGGGGAGGCGTGGACAAAGGGCGACGTACCATAGCAATGCAGCAAAGCGCCCACTTACTCGTCGCATAACTAAACACGCTCCCCAGGCCCTTCGCGCTGCCTTCCATGGTGAACCGCGAGACAAGGGCGGCGGGGTCTTGGTCATCTTCTAGAATGTTGGCGGTGTTGGCCACAGCCTCGGATATGTCGGCGGCCATCTCGGTTGCGGTGGCAGTGACGGTGACGAAGTAGTCGGAGCCAGTGGGATCAGGGACGACGCGCTGGCCAAAGCTGTCGACGGCTTCAGGGAATGATATTATGGAGCCGAGACGTGTGAGCATCCTAGGTCCGGCGAGGAGAAGGTCTTCGAGCGATGGCGCGTAGCGCGTCCATGAGGCCGTGAGGTTGGCCCAGACGCTCGCGTTGTTGAATGTAGCGGTCGAGACGGGAGCAACGGCGGCACCAGGCGCTGCCATTCTAGGAGGGCCGGCGGCCGTTTCTCGGGTGTTCTCGTAACCCACAGTGACGCAGTGGTCACGGTGGTGACAGCGGCGGCGAGTCACAGGTTAGCAGGGCCCCGGGTTCTCGGTGGTGCTCGGTCATGTGTGGTTGAATGCGGTTGGGTTAAGCAGTAGGATGGGAGCGACGTCGAAGGCGGCGGGAATATTCGAGTACCCATCTACAGCTGGTCGCGGTCTCAGGTTAGATGGGGCATAGGCATTCATTGGTGAGGCAGGCACTTGGTAGGCACCGAGCTGGAAACACGTCAATCACAAGCTGTGCCTGGCCATCCCCTAAGGTTGAGATATAAGATTGGGGAATTAGGCATGTGTTGTTAATCATGCGGCGGGCATGTTGTTGCTGCTTGCTATCCTACGCTATCTACTACATACCTAGGTAAGTAGGTACTTGTTAGCCACGGCATCTGAGGTGGATAAGTGGCGCCGACGGGCAGGTCATCAGCAGGAATGGCCCGGTTGCCGGTTGCCCCGGTGTTTTGTAAGGCTCCCCGCCAGTGTTAATCAAATACGTCAATAGGAGCAACGTCAGATTAGACACGCATGAAATGAACCTTTACGAATCACATCACAAATACCCAACCTACCACCGAGTCCTATACCGAGCAATACCTACTTTACTCGGCGATGCAGTTAAAATTCCTAATTTACATGTTTCAATCCCCTCCATTTACACGGTTATTGAGACGCGTCATTCTGATCAGTATATCATCGCACAATCTTCAGCCTGGGCTTGACATGTAAGTATTCCATATTAACTATCCTTGTCATGCATGCATGCCAAATTAAGCATACCTGGGTACTCTTTTCGAGACCACACCAGCCAGGAGACCGGGTATCGACTTTGACACAGCCTCCCATGCCGCATCTCAGTTATGTGCTCCCAAGCCGGGCAGCCTGACTATATCTGCACTTGGTGAAGCTTTTACTAGCAGGCATTTCACGCTGCAAGTTCATATGGTTTCGAGATTAATCTTCTCTGCTCAGCTCCACCATGCTCCCTCTCTCCCATCTACACAGTATATCTTCAAGCCTTGGTGAAGACAGCCTCCAATAATCACTGCGTCGCCGCTTACTACATTCGGTGTGCGCTGCGTATCATGCTTGATACCGGGCGTAGATCTGACTCAGCTTTCATGTGCTTTGGCTTATGAGGCTACGTACCCCATGGAGGTATCAAGGCTGTGCCCTTACGGCAAAATTGATGCGTTCGAACGGTTATTTGCCGACAGCGGCGTCATCATGATACCTCTTCCTCGGGATTGATGGTTTTCTTCAGAGCCGTGACGACGACGTGGTTCGCATTACGACACGCAACCAGGCATCTCTCGACCATATCGTTGTAGAGCATGATATCAGCGCCGGGCAATTGGCCCTTGAACCACATGTTCGTGACTTCGTCTCGCGTGGGTAGATAAGCTATGCAGCAGGCTGCATAAATCTTATGGTAGTCGGCAACGGCTGGGTCGAGGACGATGGACGGTGGGCTTGTTGCGTCTTTGGTGACCAGGGCTGCGACGCCTCCGGCAACGGTGTCGACACAGTCTATACCAGCATCAGCAATCGCGGCCGAGGCCACAGTGATGCAGCCGCTCAGCACGTTCATCGTATCCCAGCCGTCATCGCGTTGATTCTCGGGCGCATGGCGATCTTGGTCGCCCTCTACTATCGTGACGATAATATCGACGCCGCTCTTGGGCCAGCGGTCTGCGATGATGGCCCCTCGTAGTGCGGTCTCCAAGTGCACGCCAAGATCCCTCTCGCTCGAATCCCGTAGGTAGCCGCGCCGTTGTTTTGTCGCAAACGGCGCATATTTGACATGAGTTGTCAAGATGATGTGTGGGGAGAAGGGCGCGGATCGTGGGAGAGCTCGTGGGCCGTGGACAGTGCAACTTAACTTGAGGCTTGTATTGCTGGGGCCAGTCGGATTGGGGTTGACAAGCTCAAGGTAGGCGGATCCTGAAGCGGACGGGGTGACACCTGTTTGAAGAACTGTGCATGAAAGTTTTAGCGAGAGACAGGAAGAATAAGGCAACCTCGTCACAGATTTCTACGTACAGATTTTGCGGATTGCATTTTCGGGATTCTCTGCGCCATTCCGAGATGGAGGAGGGCTGTCGTAGACTGGAGGCAGAGTAGCTCCCACAGGACCATTGATCCTCCTCCGGTCAGCCATAGCGACCTAAATATTGGTCTTTTTGTTGACGCGATCACCTGGGCCAATATGACTTGCGTGAATCAACAGGTAACTTTCAAGTTCGCTTGGTGTTGAAGCTGCAGGCGAACTTCGAGAAATACCTAATGCATACGAATATCGGAACCCACCTAGGTTACCTACAGTAACCCGAGGCGCCTTATCGATTGCCCCGCTTGCACCGGCCCACCCGCAGTACCTAGGTACATACATGTAGGAGGTAGGTACCTACATAACCATACAGGGCTCCACTACTAGGTAGCCTTAGGTACCTAACCAGATCTAACTCTAGGGCTAACCTTTTCCCTTAAATTTCATCTGGCAGAATTTTGCATCTTCGTTCTTCAAGTTCTCTCCATATTTCCACCATTCTGCCTCCTGTCGAAGGATTGAATCCAGCGCCCCGAGACCACCACTCCGAGGCTAGCAGCAATGGAATAGGTTTGATTGACCGAGGTACTATCGCCTCATTGATATGAGACTTTTGCTTTAGACGGAGCTTCTACGATCTTGTTTTGGGTCTTGGAAAAATGCAGTAAAGGTAAGAAAATTCACGCCCATCATACCTAGGTACCACATGGCCACACCTATCACCCTACTTTCCCAATCGCTATTGATGAAATCCTTTCCACTGTTCTCGCGATCTCCTGAGCGAACTGAACTAAACATGCACTACCATCTGAAGCACCATCCCGCTTTCGTATTGCTAAAGCTGCTATTCTGAGCCACCAGCTGACCATGGCATTAGTAACATGGTGTATACATCGAACTTGTATATATATCCCTCTCGGGAGATGATATTAGTTGGTGAGTAGCCCTATTTTATCAAGGCCACGCCCTTCCGTCGTTTTTTATGATGAGACCTACAACATTCAGTTCTGCTTCTGAACGTAATGAAGAAACCCATATACCAAAAACTTACTCTGATTCAACGACTATTTACCAATCCGCCTCGACAACTTTTGCAATGGGACAAGTAACTGACCATCGCCCCAGATTTGACAGGATATCGTATGTTGCTTGAGTATTCGTACCTCGCACTGATATAGAATGGGTAAGCCATCTTCAGTCTACCCATTTGTTCCCTATCATGATGAAAACTGTTTATCCATTCAACTATCTCACAATGCGTCGAGCCACCCTCCCACACCGGAGCTGCCTTCCAGGCTAGTGATGATTGGTTGTGGAGTTTCAATCCTACTACTCGTGCTTTGTGCTAGAGCAGTTGGCCGTGTTATGCTGGCTTCCGTGTTCTCCATCTTGACATCTCGTTTTGAGGTGTGGGGTGGAGAGCCGACACATGTGAATGAGTAACCTGGTTTGCTGAATTAAAGCTACTACACTACGTTTTGAGCTAAGCAGGTATTATGACATAGCTAACCTGTCTTGTTATTAGATATCTTTGAAATGAGATTTATCGTCTTAGATGTTAGCACCTGCTGAAGGTAGGAATGTAGGTGTAAATGCATAATTCGTGACCTCTAGTAAAGATATTGTGAAAAGATTGTTCATATCTTGTGAGACTTGTAGAGTCTACCTAGTACTGTCTATAAAAAGAATACAATGGCGTATTTACAACTTTTCATGATCTTCTGTGCATGACTCCAGCACCAGCTTGGTGGTTAGGGTATATGAGTGTGTCGGCAATCACAACGTTCTCTTTTCTTCCAGCGACAAATACAACAACCTCGGCGATATCGTCAGGAGTCAAGGGCTCAACCCCGCTAGGAGCGTCATTAGCGGGATACGAATATTATCTGCAGACGAAATAACAACTCACGCATATACGGCATCAGCCTTAGCTTTATCACCATAAAACCGAACAACAGAGAACTCCTGCATCAGCGTTTAGTATATGGTCGCCCAAATTAATTCAAATTCAACTGGTCCCGAGAAGAGGAAGAGAATAATGCCCCAAGGCCAAAAAAAGAAAAAAAAAAGGCACGTACCGTCTCAACTTGACCAGGGTCGATCTCCAGCACACGGACGCGCGAGGCGATGAGCTCCTGGCGCAGGGCATCGGTGAAGCTGCGGACGGCGGCCTTGGTGGCGCAGTAGATGCTGCCGCCGGCGTAGGGCTCGCGGCCGGCGATGCTGCCGATGTTGATGATGTCGCCGCTGCCGCCGTTGGGGCGGCGCAGGAAGATGGGGAGGATGGCCTGCGTCATGTTGATCAGGCCCGTCACGTTGGTGCTGAACATGGTGTCCACGTCCTCCTCGGCGATCTGGGGCGCCCTGGCTATGCCCTTGACGAGACCGCTGGTTCGCGTTAGTGGTGGTCGTTTCTTTCTTCATGTCGCATATGTCCGTATATTTCTCTTCCTACAAGGTACACGGCCGGTGTGTGTAGATGGAGAAGAAAAGTAGATGAAAGAAAGCTCGGAACTCACGCATTGTTCACAAGCACATCCACCTCCCTGAATTCCTCGGGCAGCTTATCCACGAAGCCGCGGACCTCGTCCGGCTTGCTGACGTCGAGCTGCACGGGGAGCACGGCGACGTTGCTCTCGCTCACCTCGGCGGCGATGTCGGCGGCGATCTGCTTCAGGGCGTCGATGCGGCGCGCCGTGAGGATGAGCTTGAGCCCGCCCGCGGAGGCGGCCGTGCGCGCGAACTCGAACGCCGTGCTGCGCCCGATGCCCGACGACGCGCCCGTGATCAGCACCGTCTTGCCCGCGAGGCGCTTCGCGACTGCCGAGGCCATGGTGCGCGATGATGCTGATGCGATTCCGGGAGTGTTTTTTAGGAAGAGGAAGGTGTTCTGGTGCGAGGAGCTGGATCTTGATATTGCTGATCTGCCGAGGAAGAGTGTGCGATGATGGATCGAGGTTGCGGTGCGGTGGAGGAGGGGCATATAGGATTTCTTTCGGTACCTACTCACCTACCCTGACTCACGGTGGGGGAAGTAGATATATGCAGTAATCTATGTAAACCTCCTACTGGCCTATTCTTTATTTAGCCTGGGTTGCAGTGGGCGTAAAGCTGCTGAGACAAGGAAGGCTGGTATGGTACCTGCATTCGATATCGGAGCAGAGTTAGGTGTATGATGTCGCCATCGCGCCGAGGCGAGGTGGGATGGGATTCTCTCGAACCCCGCCAGACGTTTCCCGCTCTCCCGTCCCCGCCGGGTTACTAAAACACCGAGCTCATCCCGGGAACGAACACACGACATGCAAGTGGGCTTTTGCATCAGATTCCGGCTGGTGAGGAGAATACATTGCAATAAGAATGCCTGTAAAAGCCTCTCTCGCTTTTGGAAAGGTACTTATGTATTTGGGCTACGCAGTGGTCCCCTGCGGCAAAACGAGACCACTCCTTCAAATATGTCCCTACTACCACTTCCTTGTAGTGCAGACGGAAACCAGACAGGAACCAACCTGACTCTTTGGTTCGTTGTTCCAGATTTCCCCATCCTCGGAGATGGGATTGCGAACTGAGGTGCAATAGACACTTACGTTACGTTTTGCGCAGCATATATTGAGGTATCAAGTTTCGCCCAGAGCATCTCTGAGCATTATAAGTGGACTTTAAAGAGCCCAGTTCTCAACAGCAAACTGAACACCAGTGTCACGCTGATGTAGTGTAGTGGTTAGCACGTGGGATTTTGATCAGATACCTTCGTAGAAGGAAATTCACCATCTTCCCGAGTCCCCGGTTCGAACCCGGGCAACAGCTTTTTGCTCATGGGAGTTTTCCTGTTAGCTTTTTCCTTCCCAATTTTTTATGCGTTGTCTCGGGACCTTGCCCGTCTTAGTTGCGCCGCACGCCTGCCGCCCCCACCGTCTCCCCCACCATGCAAGGCCGGATGAAAATACCACTGCAGTGGTGTTGGAGGTTAGCTAGGGGGGAGAGAGTCAGTCAGGTATCTTATATATCTAACCGTGGTTCTCACCTATAGCTTGTACCTTTTCTTAGAATAAGTGTTAGTGCACACAGTTAGCAGCAAAGTACTAAGTTTAATAAAACACATGATCACATTATTATTAACAGGAGTGGTAGAAAATAAAGGAGGTAGCATAGATATATAACCAATTATGTTATAAAAGGCATTTAAAAACAAAAAACTTTTTA
>NQIM01000549.1:0-25165 GCA_003426235.1 Xylaria polymorpha
TTTTTTGGATTGCCTGGCGAGGGGTGGAAGAAGAAAGGGCGTGCTATACGGGTGTCCGGGAGAGAAGCTTGCGGGGGGCTGTGCTAACTGTGTACGTATTGAGTTGGTTGACGACAACGACGACGAGGACGAGGACGAGGACGAGGACGACGAGGAGCTCGAGGTCCGCTTGTACGATAGGTTAGGTACTATGCTATGTGTTTCAAAAGGGACGCAGTGCTAGACGCTAGTAGGGAAACTTGTTTGGTATCTTACCCTACCTTATGCTAGCTATGCGACAGGCCTCGATGGAGGTTTAAAATAGATTGCTGGATGCCGGTGGTGGATGGGATGGGGCTGGGCTGGGCTGGGATGGGGTCGGATTGTTGCTGTGAAAAGCGGTTCAGTGGATCAAAGCAATGCGCAATAAGCGCCGGATCCTTCCGCCTGGAGAATTGTTGGTTTTATGCTTTTACTTTGTCATTGCGATGAGTTCGTACTGTAGTCTAAAAGATTTGATTTGATTTGATTTGATTTGCGGTTGACGATTTGTATGCCGATTGCAAGAACGACACGGATGGGATTTCCGGCAAACTAAGTTGACGAAAGCCGATTGTGGATACAAGCCAGGTAGGTACCGGTATTAGGTATTATATACGATTGAGGAATGGCAGGGGAGGAAAGAAGGGCACAAGTGGGAGAGCAGTCGGAATTTCTTGAAATCGTTCAGAATATTAACTGACCGCTATACTTACTGTAGGTACCTAGGCTATACGTTAGGTCTGGGTAGGTAGGTAGGAGTAGTTGGACTTCGCTCTCCTTTAGGCCCCTCCGTCCTTTACAGCACAATACCTACCTACTTACATACATCTGCAATCATCAGCTGCGAGGCACTACCTAAGTAAGTACAAGGTAGGTACCTAGGTACCTAGGTACCTAGGTACCTAGGTACCTAATACTGTACCTACCGGTACCACTGGAGGGGGACCTGGACTCCACTACCTTAAATCTGCTTCGCTTGAATTCCTTCTGCCCTATGACCACTGGCATGGGCCAGGCATGCTTAGGTACGGCACCTACCTAAGGTTCGTAGGTAAATGGTCTGGGCCACATACCAAAATTGTCAAGACCATCCCAACACCTTCAAAACCACCTGTTAGATTGGATGACGTTGCAACCTGAAAGCTGTTGACCATGACCAGCGTTCAATACAGTAACTACGCTGCGGTCGGGGTCAGTCAGAGTCCCATCGTGCTCCCGCACCCTTGACCAATAACGCGTCTCATGACCCGCTCACTCGAGAAAGCCTCGGAATATCTGCCGAGCAGCGCCATCAACACCTACAGTACAGTACCAACCACCAATCATAGCATCATACCCCAGTCTCCGCTTAGTGTAGGTAGGTAGACTGAGGTGAGGCTATCACTATCTCTGATTATATGTCGGTCGTACGGCGAACGACGTCTTCTTCTGCATCCTCGTTTCGGGTTCTTGCATAGAAGCCTTACTCTCTTGAGCCAATCCCTATGTATGATGAAACTCAAAACACCGAACCTATCTATCACCAGCCTCAGGCATATTACTTAGGTTTAGGCGTGCCCTTCTAGTAAGATGCATCATCACCGCCGCCATCATCTCTATGGAGTAACGTAGCACATCTATCTACTACGGTATTAGTCTAGTGTACCTATCTCAGGAAGCGGCTGTGTTTGGGGGAAGAAAGTACCTACTTACCTATATAGTCTTTCCAATTCAGGTCCACGGCCGTCAAAGACAATGGTATTCACCTCCGGTCACCTAGTATTATCCCGAATCACCCATCTGCGTCAAAGCTAATTACACAGGTACATTGTATAATACCGTAGTATCTACTACCTTTCGCTAAAGTATTTTACCTTGCTAACCACGCAACCCCACTGCTACCTGCCTCTATCTTGGCTTTTCAATTACGAATCTCGTATTCAATTACACAACTCAATCGGGCAACAGAGAGCTCTTCTCACTAGGTAGGTACTCACCGCTAATACATTCCCAAGGCGAGCACCATGATTTGAGTGGTACATGTTCAGTGACGTGTACGACGAGGCTGTCCATGCAGATGTCTGTTTCGCACTTTGAGCACTGCCTTGATGCCTCATGGCCCGCTTTCGTTCTTCTGCCGTTCAATCGATTGGGATGATATAGCGTCGCGACGACACGAAGATGTGTGGCGCCACCCTATGCAATGATATACTGTAGTGGCCGTCTACAAGGTTTTATGCCTTATCACATACCGGCAAGGACATCTCTCAGGCTGCTGAATGGGAATATCCGATAGCGAATGGCAGCAGAGACAAGCATATTCATCACACGCCCACGGTTTCACGAACTCTATATTTCGACTGCAGGCCTTTTAACTTGAACAACTCCAAGAGTACCATTCCTTCTGGGTGCATGTTTCGCAACACTCTAGGCAGTCGCATCATCATGCCTAAATCATGATTTCGGTCTCCGTTGCTTATTAATATAATCAGCGCGAACCATTCAAGCCTATATGGAGTGGTCTTAGTGCTAGCATCATGAGGGTGGTATCTATCTAGTTTGCCCTTGGCCTCACAGCTCATGCTTTGTTCTCCAGATTTGATGATCTGCTAGCACAACACACCCACCCAACCATCCCCCCATACAAATTATCAGCCACACAGATTACTCATCGTAGCAAACGACGGAAAGGATATCGAAGTCTGTCGTCTTACACTCGCCCTGCTTTTGACTCGCAATGTGGGCGCCGCTCGAGTGACCGCCCGAGTACGTACGGCAGGGACCGACAGAACTGAAGACTGATTTGCCAACCAGGAATTGCTCCTCGCAAGGACCCGAGCTGTTGTTTCTGCCGTGAAATGTGCAGGCTATTTCCGCGCCCCAAGAGCCCTTCATTTCAAAGTACTCTGCAACACTTAGTCAGCATGGCCATTTGGAGCGTTATTTGTGAGGGTTTCAGAAGCTTCTAGACATTCTCTTGTCCCAGAAAGAAAAGCTTGTGCCCTAAAACTTGCTAAAATAAGAATCTCACTCGTGTGTAGCGCTGTTGGGTATATTTGGTACTATTCATGTCAGAAGAGGCACCTATTTCGATGTAGTATTTGACTGTAAAGCTAAACGCACACGGTTTCCTGTACAATTACCTGAGTCGTAGATCGTTGCGTTCCAGGCATCGACAGCTGGGCTCGAGATGAGCGCTAGGACGGCGCCAATCTGAGTCGTAAACTTCATTCTAGCGGATGTATCGAAGCGGTCGCGAGGCTACCTCGTCGACTCCAAGGTCCTGTCGGTATGCGTTTATTAACGCAGGTCGAAGGCGGGGGGCCGGCCATATCTATAAGGTGACGTCGAACGCTATTTTTTATACCAGCAGAGGCGTGTCTGACGATCTGCGTTCACAGGGTTATTTTTGGCAGGCAGGAGACAACATGCCGATCGTCGTTTCAGGAGTTAGATCATCCACCAAACATTACCTTAAATCACCATGTCCCCGGACTTCTGCCCAAACAAGAACCGGAACCTCGTTCTTTGCGGATCACCTCTAAAGACATTAGCCCAGTATGAAAAGTGCGTTGCGGTGTACACTATTCACGGACTAAGACAAATTGTTGCAGGTGCTTCTTCTCCTTCTCGATTGGCCGTCTCCTGCCTACATCTAGTATAACATAACGCCGTTTAATTGTCTACACTACTTTGGTAACTTCTTATTTAGGTTGGGAGGATCCGATGGTTCATGCACATGCCTGTTCGGTTTCCCGAAGGTGTCCTAATTGACACCCTTGAACCCTGAATGTCCATTGTCTCCTTAGCTGGTTAGAACAAATAACACGACATTCAATTATGAGTGCTAGCTCGACGCGCTGAAATGTGACGGCAAATAACTTTGAAATTTACCATATTCTATATGCTAGCGAAAGGCCGCGTGAAGACCATGCTTCTCTACAAAGCTGCAGGGCGGCAACCCTATCTACACTAGGTTGCGAGGAAGTAGTAGTGATTCTACCGTACTCTTCACCGATTAGGTCTCATCTATCTACCTCGAAGAACCAGGTCTGTGTGCAATCTTCGCAATGGTCATAACTGGGGCTCCAGAGTCTAGATGCAGTTCCGGCGATCGATGTTCTCCTTGCATCATTAACCATGAAGCCTACCGCTCAATATCTCGTTAAGAACTTCGTTTGGTTCGATATCGCTTCTTGAGAGACCCGAAGATGCCTGACGTGGTCGAATCCATGGGGAACACCGGGATAAAGGTGGAACTCAGCATAGACGCCCGCAGCTGTGAGCCGCCTCGCCAACTCGAGATCCTCTTCGACAAACAAATCCAGACCACCAACATCGATATAAGTGTCAGGCAGCCCGCTCAAGTCCTTCGCCCGAGCCGGCGCGCCATAGACGGAGACGTTCTCATCAGTGCGCTCCTCTAATTTCAGCATATTATTAGTATCTCGCCACTTAGCGCACGTCGCGCGGGGATTTTCTCTCACCTCTCTCTTTGCCCAAGTACGCTTTCCAGGCCAGGTCGTTTCCTTGTGACGACCAGATCAAGTACTGATGTACCGGGTGATCGGCCGGTATAACGGTCCGATCATCCAACATCGGATAACCGAGCGCCATGGCGGCGGGGGGGTATGGAAGCCCCTTGTCGCGGACCATGAGCGCCGTGCCGATAGCGATTCCACCGCCAGCGCTCTTTCCGTAGAATACAACACGCTTGGGGTCGACGTTGAACTCGGCGGCGTGTAGCTGTAGCCACTTGGCGGCCGAGTAGAAGTCCTCGACGGCCGCTGGCGCAGGATGCTCAGGCGCCAGGCGGTAGTGCACCGCGAAAACCTGCGTGCCAGTTCTCTCGGCTAACTCTTTGATGCTTACCCTCCAGACGTCGATGCTTCCCGCTATCATGCCCCCGCCAAACGCGTAGAGAATGGCGCGCTGGGGTGCCGAGTCGGATGAGGCTGCTGGCGGCACGAACTGGTGGACGTCGATGCTGGTGCCATCAACTGATGTGATGGTGTGCTTCGTCTCCTTGATATCCTTGGTCACCAGCAGTGTTGCGCTTGACGCCGCCAGCGCCGTGTTTGAAGCGCCCGCAGATCGAAGACGTCGTTAATCACGGGCTTAGGCATCTGGGAGAAAGCTTGCCACGCCAATTCCCACTCCGGGTCGAGCTTCACAGACGACATTTTGATCTAGTCTTTAACGGTAACGGTACGAGAGGTGAGGGGTTCGGATTGCCTTGGTTGAAGGCAAGTCTGACTGAGCACACTGCAATAATATCGCGTTGTCTATAGTTAAGTATGTAGGCGGGTAGATCATAGGCAAGGGTTCGTAGTGCACATATATAATGTCTTCTAAGCATGCAGAAATGTTTTATATGCTGCGAACTCGCATCCTCGGGCAACGAAACGCCGGCGCCGCGTCGTGAATCCTTTTGTACCCCGCTGCTGACCGTTGGTCGCCAAGTCCGTGCATCTCCGCGTATCTAGCCTACATGTAGCTAACCTATGTATGTACATATGCCGGTAACTTGGCAATGCGCATTGATTGGTGGTGGGTGGCTTTCGAGGTCCTCTTCGCGAGTGTCCCCATCTTCACAGCTACCGATACTGTACAGTAGGTAGTTATTTCTTGTTATTATGATGTGCGTTGCGCACCCTACCGTGCAGGTGCGGAGTTGTTGAGCCCCGCCGATAGATACATATTTTATCTTTTGAGTCATAGGATAACACATATAGTATGGTAGCAACCTGAGGCTGACCACGTGTTGGTAATAAGCCCTATCTACTATGCCTCGCTCTTGCAACTTATCACCTTGTACCTTCTGTTCAGACTTTACACAAGCACCGAACTAATGGGAAGTGAGACAACTTGTTCTATCGTGACGTACATTACTACCTTATTTAAAGAGACAATGGGATTCGCAAGCCATCCAGCGAGGTTATTGTCTTGTTCCGGAGCAGTCTAAAATAAATAATCAATCCGAATTTTGTTATATAGCTTATAAATTCACCGTAGTAATGTTCTAGTAATATGTATAAGTTATAGCATATGCTTAGGTTTAAATGTAGTAGTTATTAACTATAAATGACAGCTGTCAAGAATCTCAGGAACTGCTTGCTTATATAAGTATGAACAGATAGCTCTATCAATAGAGAGACCATATTCACTCTTTAATTGGAATTACCCAGGCTATAAGTTAATAAATTTCTGTAAGGAAATTCATTAGAAGCTGTATGAAATGAGGAAAACCGTCTACGAATGAAACAGAGCCGCCACCTTGAACCATTTCAATGGGAACCGACGGTGTTGGACCCTTGCCGCTCCGCAATGTCCTAATTCTTTGCCCTCTTTCAATCCCGTCACGAAGGTCGCCCATGAAGTGGAAATTGTTTCTCGCGCCGGCAAGGAGCAAAGCTGAGTCAATATTGCTGCCTACTTGGGCTGCTAGAGGCCGGAGATTAAAGCTGGGGTTACTTAGAGCTGCGCAACATGTTTCAAAGCCGTCGAGGCTAGTACTACGCATCGCGTTGCGCACGTGCGCTGCTTGAGGATTAAAATTCGACCACCCATAGCCAAAGTAGTCTTCTAACGCTTGTTCGATATCTGGATTTAAACTACCGGCTTCGCGAGCAGCGGCTACGCGTGCCTTGAACACGTCCGGTGAGCCCAAATTGACGGGGGAACAGAGGATAGCGTCACAAAGGACCAGTTTTTCCACGACATCGGGGTATCTGGCGGAAAATACCGTCGCCGTGGCAGCGCCGAATCCAGCACCGACCCAGGCGCGCAGTTTTTTTATACCAAGATGAGCAAGCAACGCGTGAACGTCGGCTGCTAACGACTCGAATGTCGTTTCGGAAAGATCAGCCGGGACGCCAGAATCTCCGTGCCCTGGTGGGTTATATCGGACAACCCTTAAGCCGAGCCGTCCAAGGTATGAGACAACATCGTCCCATATATCGAGGGACATACCGAGTGGTTGGGATAGAAGAATAACAGGGCGGTTAGATTTTGGCATTGTAAACGTGTACGAGATTATGCGTCCGGATGCGAGCTGAAACGAGGCGGAAGTTTCCATTTTGTTTTTGTTTTTTCAGTTAGCAGCTGAGGTTTTCGTAGTAGAGAGATGATTGATTCTAAATTGTCTTCTCTAGTAACGAACGATGGCCGAAGTTTGGAGGCTTTATATATTGGGCGCTATACTGGAAAACAAAAGGACAATGAAATTAAAATCAACTTCAATTCATTCAGTACGGCGTAGGAATGATAAAAAGGCCATTCTTCGTGTAATAAAGTCATTGTGATCAAAGGCTTGGAAGGATATTCAGATTGCAATAATCTTTTATGGAGTCGAGGGGACTATGAAGGACTTGTCCCCTATTCTCCCAGGAGGGAGATCTACATCTACATGTTTGAATAGCCTCGCATCTAGTTGCCATTCTGGCGTTTACTTGTCTCCTTGCTTTCATTAGCTGTCTCAAATAGTTAAGCAATACACAAGTAAGCTCAGGGCTGAAGCCTCGCATAGAATCTCACGCTCATATGACTATCTACATGATATGCAGGTCCTATTTTCGGATATAGGTCCCAGTCTCTTAGTACGTGTGACATATGTTCACTAGAGCCTCAAGTATCAATCAATGCGTCTTTACAATTTAAAGGGGACCTTTGAGCCCACCCTAGCGTTTTTTCTTTTTTGTAGTTGACAACAATGGGGTTGTTGTGACGCCGCCTTTATCGGTCGACTAGGTTGTAGCCTTCCGTAGGATATCGAGGGTTACTATTACCTATCTACTAGGTGGTCTTCCTCTTCTATCTCACCACCTCCCAATACATCTTAACGGATTGGTTGTTGACAATTGCCGACGATAATGATATCCCGATCATCTTTGTAAAACAGCTGCTATCATTGACTGGCGGGAATCTCTGAGTCAGAGAGACCCTATTACAACCCACATGTATAACTATTTGCTGGTTGCCCTACTTTTACTACCTAGGTACCTCATAGAAGCGAAGGAGGACGGTTGATGTTGTAGAGGAAGGAGGTAATAACAAAAGTAAGTACCTAAGTTACCGTAAGGGGTACCTACTAAATACTTACATACATAAGGTAGCCATAAAGAATCTATCCGTCGTACCTTCCTATAACCCCGAGTAACTAAGTATTCACGGAGCGATCTAGACGCTCGGGTGGCTCCTGCCTGTGCGGCGTACCACCCCAGCCCGCAATTCCACTTTGCACTTCGATAATCAATACCAGTCTTTTCGTGCACATGGACAGTAACTTGATACTTACCATGTTATGTCCATGATGCTCAACGCCAGCATATGTTTGTGTATCCATATGTACATACATGCAGTCACCACCATCACTCGAGTGCCCGAAAGACTAGGACAATGATGGACGCCAACAGAACTTCTGGTGAGAATGCCGATAACGAGCCACCGCCGGCCTCTGAGGAAACCGACACCAACACTGGTCTGGATCCTATTATCGGCGAAAAGTGGCTTGCTGCAGAGAAGAGTCTGATGAGGAAACTCGACTTTACACTCATACCGATGTGTTGTATTCTCTCTGTTTTCGACTACCTCGGTCGGAGCAACATTGCGTAAGTCATTTGCATCCTGCCTCTTATGGCCCTTGGTCGTCATAAGCAGATACTGACTACGGCTTCGAATCTAACAGACAAGCCCGTCTCGATAAGTTCGAGGCCGATCTTGGATTGGTCGGAAACCAATTTAACGTCGCCGTGTCCATCTTCAACATTAGCTATGTGCTGATGCAGATCCCGAGGCATGTCCAACTTCTCCAGATAAACACAGAATCAACTTGGGTGCTAATTGTGTGATATCAAGCAACCTAATCCTCACACGGACTCGGCCGTCTCTTTACATTCCAATTTGGTTCTGCCTATTTTCTATTGTCTCCGCTATCGCAGCTGTTGCAAAAAACTATGCACATCTCATCGCCATCAGATTTGTTTTGGGAATTGCGGAAGCGCCCTTCTTCCCTGGCGTATTCTATCTCCTTGGTAGCTGGGTAAGTCTCCCACCTGACTCTCATGAAGCACAAGGGAACGCATATCTTTGGGCTAACACCATATCCTTCAGTATCCAGAGAAATACCTCGCGCGACGGACCGCCGTTTTCAACTCGGGCGTAATATTGGCAATGGCTTTTGGTGGTCCTATTGCAGCAGGTATTCTCTCTGGCGTCGGAGATGCACAGGGTATTCAAGCTTGGCGCTGGCTTTTCATTATAGAGGGCGCCGCCAGTCTCCTCTTTGGCCTCGTGGCATTCTTCCTGCTCCTAGATTTTCCTAGCATGCGGACTGGGGTTGCCAGGTGGCTATTGACTGAGATAGAGCAAAGAGTCGCGGTTGAGCGTATGGCCATGGACCACGTTTCCCAGCCTAAGGCCGAACAAGGTGTCATGGCAGGACTGAAGTTGGCCGTTGGAGACCTAAATACTTGGCTATTCGTGGGTGGTTTTGTTCGCAAGAGTTGAAGTCCTATGCTGACTTGCCCCCCTCAGTCTCTGATGCTCCTCGCAAACCACAGCTCCTATGGCTTCGTCATCTTCTTCCCGACCATTGTCAAGGGATTTAATTTCGGTAGCATGTCCAGAACTCTCATCCTGACGGCGCCTCCATATATTCTCGCTGCAGTTGCTGCCTTGGTGACGGCGCATTTAAGCGACAAACGAGGCGAGCGAGCATTCTACATATCGGCTCCGCAACTTTTTGCATGTATCGGCTTCATCATTTCCATCGTGACACTAGACGGAAAGGCTCGCTACTTGGCAGCCTTTTTCTACGCCCCAGGTTGCGTATCAGCCAATGCGCCCATCGTCACCTGGGCTTCTGGGTCGCTCAACCAGTCGTCAGAGAAGCGAGCGGCAGGGATAGCGATCATCTCCGTGATTGGCCAATTCGGCCATATTTGTAGCCCCTATTTCTTTCCCGAGAAGGACGGGCCACGCTACCTGATGGCGTTCTTGCTCATGATGTCGTTTTCCCTGCTGTCGGTCATTACTTACGTGGTAGTGAGGTTTAGGTTGAAGAATGCGAACGAGGGGATCCTAGTGAGTGGGAATGATGCAAAGTTGTTTACTCTATAGCCTTTGCGCAGCATCACTCTACCTAGGCAGTTAGAATAATGAAATAATTATCAAGACAGGGTTAATCTGACCGTTCATGACACTCTGGCCTTCCGTTGTTGTTGTGGCCGTTATGTTTACCTTCTTGTACGCCGAACACGAAGCTGACAGAAGCTGGACTAGGGGCGAGACGAGAAAACGACAGAATGAATTCATATCCAGCGATTATTTGTAGGGGAGTAACCATCGTATTTACCTACCCTAAATTTATTTTTAAACTTGTTGAATGATTCACGAAGAAAAAAAGTGCTTCTAATTGCATGTTTGCTTAAATCATACAAAAACTTGTTCGTAGAGAAATCGTGCTTGAGTGGGACGTCTCACCAATCGGCATCGTCCACGTTCGGGCTCGGGCACCAACGGCTAGCGATTCACCGAACGAATGAATGCTCGGTGAGTTGGTAAAGGGAGAGAGGCTTGGACTAAGGTCACCGCTTGTACGATAGTATTGGGCGACAATGAGCAGACTGTGGTTGTGAGATGACAACTAGCGCAATATACCTAATGGGGACTCGAGAGCTGTGTGACTTGGGGCTGGACTCGTATGACTTCGCACACCTTCCCCTACACGACTATCGTCGAAAACATCTACTTCGCTCTTCCCTCTCATAAAAGCAGGATTACTGATCTCACCTACTTCTCACATCCCATCCACCCTGCCATCCATCATGCCGCCGTCTCAGCACCGCCAAGCCAGGAAGGGGCTCACAAGAATAATACTCACGATCTTACTGCTGGCTCTCGCAGTCTTCGCCGCCGCACCAGCAGAACACGAAACGAACCCCCGAATAGAGCGCCGGCAGGAAATATCAGTAGGATCGTCGTGTGCGGGAGCAGAGGGCCAGTGGAACTGCATGACGAACAGCTTCCAGCGCTGCGGATCGGGCCAGTGGAGCGAGGTCCAGCAATGCGCTCTCGGAACCAAGTGCTCGCCGAGCGGGCTCACATACCAGTTCCACGTCGACTTTGCCGATGGGTACCTGGGGGCTGCGCCGCCGCCGCCGCCGCCGCCGCCGCCACAGTCGACGTCCGGTGGAACACGCATCGGGGACGAGCTTGTCGGCCGGTGGTTGCTGAGCGGACTGGGGTTGCTTACAGTTATGGTATGATGGTGGATGCGCTCGTCTTACGTCTACGACACTATTCACGGTTAGAGATGGGATTTGGCATCTGGGGATGTATGGTCAAAGGAAGGCGCGGAGTTCGGGTGTTCAGGAATGACTGACTGCGAACCGAAATCTGCGTCGCCGGAACAAACCTACTTCAAGTGCTCTACTTGCGGCTGGTATGTGCTGATATATGGTACCCGACGAAGGAAAGAATCCAAGCGAAGAGTTTCAGTCTAAACTACCTCAGCCGGGTGGGAAACAGCTACTTTTTAACGGGTTACGCACATGCGAAGCACGGCCAGTCGTGGCTTGTATCTTACCCGACGAAAGACACACGGAGACGATAAATCACGAGGCTGGTTCCAAAGGCCGTGTATGATGATAATTGATATTCTACATCACGACTTAACTAAGAGAAGGGGGTGGCTCATTGCACGATACAAGTCACTAGGGAATTACAAACGAAACCGAACGTCCAAGTTCATGGCGTAGCATGAGCGACTTTCCTTTATTGATACCTAGAGGTATGATGATATTGATACCCGCTAACTAGAACCCGTGACTTGCATCATCCCGTTTATCTCCTCATATATTTCCCTGACCTGCTCAAATCAACTGAACCCATGTTCTCCCATTGCGTGTGTAACTCCAGTGGTACGCCTATGCATTGCACTTGACAGAGGGAAAGTAAACAAACAATCAAAACAAAGAACAAGAAAGAAAAMGAAAAAACCCCCCTCTCGTGCTCCTTTCATGAAAAGCCCTTCACGACAACCCCCCTCTATTCCTCCCCTTTTTGTCTCTACCCCTATGCTCGAGGAGGATTCTATCACATCACAGAGACTGCTCTTCCACATCGTCGTCGCGAGAGCTGAGACGAGAGAACGACCGAGGCGGTGTTGAGGGACCCACGAGCGCACGCCTCAGTCCGACACCGTAGAACCGCTGTTCTTGAAAACTACCGAGATATCCCGCGCTGCCGAAGGACTTGCTATGCTTATGTTGAAGGACCGCGGGCTCCGGGCGCACCGATGATGGAAGGTCTATAGCTAGACCGTTGTCGTCTTCTAATGGGTCGGGGCTTGCCGAGTCCTGATACTCTTGTTGTTTCCCCGGGGAGGTGATAACTTCACCCTTCTCAGCGGTGGTAAGATGTCTTCAATTGCCTCACTGTCTTCGGGGGGAGTAGCGCTAAGCGGCGACGAAAAATCGAAGTCTGGCTTGGATTGCGAGAAGTCTTCGGTTTTCGCGTTCGCTGCTGTGGCCAAGGCAGGGTGATTCTCTTCTTCCGTCAGTGTGTATTGCCCCGCTGTTGGCTCTATGGGTGATATATCACCCTTGCATTTAGCATCTGACTGCAAAGAAATCTCTGTTTCCGCAGAAGAGATGTCTCTTCGGCCTAGGTGACTGAGATGATGTTCTTTCTGTGCAGGTCGAGCCTGGCTAATCGCTGAACTAACAGAACCGTCGCGAGAAGCTTGACGTGATGTCGGCCGGTGAATATACAACTTTTCCAAATGGTTATCCACATTCCCGTTTTCATCGACTTCACCACCCTCAAGCTCAGGGGCAGGTTCTCGTACAAGATCGATCTCGTTTCTCAGCACCGGCTCGTGAATATTTGGAGTCATCATAACACTGCTGCGTATTGATGGACTACCGCCGGAAACTAGGTCTGGAGTTCGTGGTCTTGTTGAGACGGTCGATCCTTCTGTGGTATGCCTCTCTCCTCCGTCGTTGTGGAACTCTTTCGAGGAGGTCTCGGCGGATTCTTGCTCTGTATTGGATGTGCTAGAGTCCGACGTTGTTTGTGTAGTGTTTGACGGATCACGCGATGTTGATAAGTTTATTGATGTTGCCGTTGTACCATCTTGGCTCAACTCGTTATGACGGGTAGTTGACTCATGCGAGCCTGTGGTCATCAGTTCACGGGAGGCATGTCTGTCTGGCATTAGTGGGAATAGCCGTTGCCCAGTGACAGGGTCCCGAGCTACTCTGGCCCATAGATGTTGAGGGATAGATGAGGGGCTGGATAATTCTGGCGTCTCTAAAAGCTCGCCTCCACTTGAGCCCAGTCTATCTGTTGACGAGTTTTGTTCATTGCTAGCAAGCATTTTTGACGGCGTGGTGAGTTCGCTTAGCCTTCTAGACGATACAAGGCCGGTTTTCATCGAGGCATATTCCTGTGGCAGAGCACTAGCGACCCTGTCCGGTTTCCCTGTTTCGATCTCTCGACTGACGATTGTGCAGGTATCTTTACATACCATTTCGATATCACGTTCAATACGCTGTTTTAGTCGATCGAGAACATATGCTTTAGACTTCCCAGTTGACTTCTTCTTATCCCGTGGCTTTTCAATGGGCTCCCGTGCGACTAAAGTCTTATGCAAAATAAAATGCCCTCGCTTCCGTGCTGTCATTCGGACAGCAATGGCGTTGCCTCGTAAAACGTCTGCCACCCCGGTCTGTAGCCGATCCAAAAGTGACTCGACGGTTCGCCGGCAAAGACATGATTGGGGACTAAGAGTGAAGGCCAGCGGCTCATCTATAGTCCAACCACGGCCTCGAAGCTCGATGATATAAAATTCAAAATCGTTCATTTGGGAGACTGATTCATCGGTTTCACGACAAACTTGGACAATTGCTGCTTTGGCATTTTCGACGAACTCGATACAGTCTGTTGCGTGGTCCTTCCAGAAGACATTGATGCTGGTCGACATAGTCCGCTCTAGATTGTCGAATAGAGGACCGACATTGTTCTTAACTGATACTAGCATCTCGATGCCATCGCCGTCCTGTGGCCGACAGTGTCGACATCCGCTGTGGGTGGCGCATGAGTCTTGTAGCGCACCGAACTCTTTCCTCTGCGATCTGAAGACGCCATCTACAGCGTAGCAAGCGTCAAGGAATAGGTTTTCTGCACTTGCAAGGGTAAGCGGTGATAGCTGGTTACTATTAATTTCTACAGTCTCATGCCATTGAGGGGGGCTTCGATGATGGTTCTGGCTCGTAAAGGAGAAGCAGACAGTGTAGCCCGGCATCGATTCGAATTCTTGTTGCTTTTCGATGAAGTAGGAACGGGGTATGCTTGTCAGCGGCTGTACTCGTCCGGGTCGATACGGGAACGTCTTCTGTTCTTGTACTGGATCTTCCCGTACTGGACCATCCTTCCAGACGAATGCTTCGTCATGGTGTCTTAGGAAGAGCCCTACCATGTAGTGCGTGGATATGATGACCTCTCGTGCAGCTTCAGTACTTAGTGGCTGTCTCTGATAAGACCTCAAAGTCCTTGAAGCCCAAGCTTCGGTCCCGGTTCCAATCTCATTCCTAAGCACCTGTAGTTGTATTTCGTATCTCAGGGGTTTCGCCAGGCCATCAATACCGGTGCGATCCAACGCGCTCGAGTCTCTCCTCGTAATAAGCTCTTTCGAACAATGATCCACCCGACGAATCAATGCTTCACATAATTCCTCGGTAGGCTGAAGTGACGAAGAGCCCTCATAGTCTTGACTGTGGGCGTAATTCAATGGCTCGTCGAACTTGACAGTGACGCGTATGCTGAGGCTGCGGACGTGCGGAGAATCGCGGAATAGTGACCTTGTCTCAGATACAGAAACGTCCTCAGGGGTGGTGATGAGCTCTTGAGATGGCAGAGGTTGCTTCGGCCCAATTTCCTCGCTTCTTGCTCCTCGCCGATTTCGATAAATGTCTTTCTTGAAGCTTTTCATATCATGAACGAAGCTCTTGAATCTGGCCGGGAAGCCGCCCAGGCCTGTCTTGGTTTTATTAGGGGGTACCTGGGCTGCCATGTCGCCACTGCGCGTTACCCAATGATGGGATATCCCAGGAGAAGGTTATCGATGCAACAAATGAAATCGACCCCGATTAATTGAGGGCCAAAAAAAAAAGGAAAAGGAACAAAAAAAAAAAAAAAAAAAAAGGAAAGATGAACGTCTTCCTGTGTTACAATTCTACAACAACGCAAAGAAAAAAGGTAGACAGGAGAAAGAGTTGACGGGACACAAGACAAGATGAGACTGACTCGTTCACGCGCCCCGAGGGGTAGGAATGGCATGGCATGGCATGGCATGTCTTTATTATGCGCGACTATTTCCCTCCCATGTCTTTGCCTTCAGTAACTAACAGAAAAGGCGACAGTCCACATTTCGGCATGACACGAGCATGCCACAAGCATGCCAGCACCTACACTACCTCACTAGCAGCAGTACCTACTATCTATCGATCCTATGCCTTAAGTAGGTACTGTAGGTACTGTAGATACTGTAGGGCCGCCAGTGGTTTCACTGTAGTCGGGACCAAGCGCATGGCTGACTGGAGACAGACAGGCAGACAGACAGACAGACCTGGAGACTGGAGACTGGAGAGGGCAGAGAGGGCAGGCAGGGCAGGCAGGGCAAGGCCGGGCAACCCCGGCTATCATGCAGCTGCTCCGATGCATTTGCATGGCGATCGGGTGGCAGCGGATCCTGCGAGCCAAGCTGGCACCAATGGTGAGCTGAGGTGGTGTGACGAAAGTGGTGTAAGTCCTGTAAGTCCTGTACTGTAGGTAAGTCCCGTAGCTACCTACTGTACAGTACTGGTATTGCTGCGGCTTCACATGTTACAGTAGGTACTGTGTCCACAACTGAAAGAGCAGAGCTAGCTACCTACTTAGGCAAGAGCTACATAGTATAGGTACTGTAGCGCGCTAGTGCATGTCGACGATCTGACTTGCTTAACCGATGGTGTGGCGTATTGGGCTGCGCGTCATTCTATTCGATGGGGCCGCTGTTGACGCTGCCCTTCTTCCACAGCAACCGTCGAAGCATTTAAGTAGCAAAGTATAATTGGCCTGCCCAACAGCCATCTGGCTACCTATCTACGGTACTGTAAGTGTCCAGGCTGCCTAACTTCATGTGGACGGACGAGACCCAACTACCTACTTAACCTATCCTGGGCAAGTAACTTGGCCATCTGATCGGCTGCCGCGTTGAGGTGGCTTTTTGGCAACCACTTAGACAACTGAGAATCTGGCTCTCCATTCATTGTTGAAGCCAATGTTTTAGACTAGGTGAACTAAAGCCAACCGGCCTAAGCAAGGCTGGGAATGATTGAATGAAACGTAAAAGCGTGAATGAAAGAAATATGGCACGTATCTATGTATGTATGTATACCTACCTACATGTACCTACCTACCTTCAGCTATTGGGTGGTAGGTAGGACTGATGGTATATGCCACAACATACAACCTGTCGCAGCCATGCAGATAAGTCATGTAGCTAGCTAAATTGAATATCAGCCAGAAATAAAAACCAAAAGAGTAAGAAAAAGATGGGCGTAGGAGGAAATAAAAATATGAAATTTTTGATTGATCGCTTCGTTCATTTTATTATACATGACAGCATCATCTGAAAAGGGCATTCATTCACCAGCAACGGGAAACCCAGCACCATCTATCTGCCTTGATCCACAAGTGGTCGCGGGAGAGAGGCTGTCTGCAGATTCCCGTTTGCGACAGAAAAGCCCTGGAAACGAACAGGCACCGCGGAAACGAGGGGAGAACGTGGACAAAGTGATCTGTCTGCCCCGTTCTCAACGGTGCCGTGCCCAGAATGTGATGTATATCAAGTCGTAGCATCCGAAAATATCCAACACCCGCACATCTCTACTCCTAACAGATATCTATTGCTTCCCTACACAGCGTCCCTTTCGCTCACGCCGTGATTTGTTCTTCACCTTGACCTTCCATCTCAAGAGTCCTGCAGCCATGACCAAGAAGAAGAACAAGAAGGCTCGTGCTGCGGCAGCTCCTTCGCAGCAAGCCGTGGTCGTTGCTAAAAAACCAACCGTGGTGGTGGAATGGGAGAAATATATGGGAGACGGCGAGCTTGAAGACTGGCAGCGTCTGATGAAAGACCTTGGTTTCGAAGAAAACTTCCCCAGCAAGACACAATGTCGAAAGGTAAGCAAACGGAACGACCCTTCCCGCTCCTAACACGTAAAAGCTTTCTGTTGTGCTAATAGAAGTCTATAAGGCCCTGAAGACAGTATGGGTGAACATTCCCGATTTTCTGCGAGCAGTCAAGAAAGGCCATCCAGTCTATCATTTCCAAAGCCAGTCCGATCTCGCCGAATATACGAAAAAACATCAGCGGTTCTATCCCAGAAACAGCATCGACCCGCACAGCCCGCTAAAACAGCTCCTTGCGCATATCTTCATCAGTCGAGGGGGAAAGGGTTACGGAAAGAACGCGCTAGTTGTACAGATGGGAGGATTGTCGCTTGCTTAGATGTAACAACACACGTCGACGAGGCTGGCATCGGAAAATAAGGACATGGCACTCGGTGATGATTGCCTGTATTGATGAGATAAAATGTTGTACGACTAGCGAAGCTAGCTCCTAATGTCCCATATCCTAATCTTCCCAACGTCGTTTCCGACAGCTAGCATATCACTCTTCGTCCCGAACGCGATCGCCTGTATTCTTCCCAGCGGTGTTTGCTCCGTTGGCCAGTTCCTATAGACAGTACAGCTGGGTAGGTGAACTAGCTTCAGAGAGTTCTTCTTGTGTCGTGAAGCAACTGCTAATAATTGCCCATCCGGACTGAACGTGAGCACCGTGACGGGAGTGGTGAGGTGCATGAGGGCTCGAGTCGGCTCCGGCCGCGCCTTTAATTTTAGCTCATCTTCTCCCGAGGGTAGGATCAGCGTATGGCGGTCGTAGATGTTCACCACGCCGGAGTTGGAACCGAGAGCCAACCATCGGTCCTCGCCGAGGAGTTCAGGCCCGTTGGAGCCACCGAGAGCTATGGCGGTACCACCATTTGAACCTTCATCGTTCCACACTGCTAAGAAACGTCTTGAAGCCATACTGTATTCTCCAACCTGCCCCCCCTTGCCTAGAATCGTGAGACCATTTCCAGTCCTCCACCAGCAGAAGTCGTTAATACCACCGCGGCTGTCTAGTCTCGCGGCTGCGATCCACTGCATTGTGTGAACGTTTAAGATATTGATAACACCGCCACCTTTCCTCGTAGAGGCGATTAGGCCAACATATCGCCCACAGGGACTCAACCTGAAGCGCTCCCAAGTTTTCTGCTCTATCTGATGACCGTGTATCTTATTGGTCTTCTGTATAGCTCCGCTTTCAATGTCCCACGAGTGTATATATCTTCGGCGACCTGCAATAAAGATCTTTTTCCCATCGGGACTGAACTGAGCCCGGCGAACAGGTACTAGCTTGACCTTAGTCGAGGTCAAGAGCGGGTTCGGGGTTGGATATGCGGATGGTGCGATATGGTGCAAGAACAGCAGTGAGGATGTGCTGGAGGATAGCAGGACGGGGTATTTGGGGTGGAAAGCCAGCGACGTGATGTCCTTGTGAGCATCTGGTATGTCGCGTGACCTCTGGATGTCGATAACCTCAGGGCGGAGTCTCTTTGTCCTCGTCGATGTGGCGCCGTTCGCAGCACTAGCATCGCGGAGGAGTCTGTCCAGGGGCAGGGCATCGGCGTTGATATCTTCCCCTTCGCCTTCGCCGCCTTCGTCTGACCCCACCGATGAATCAGACGCAGCCGATGACCGCCTGCGACGCTTCTTTGGCGGTTCCTCTGCCCGCCTTGCCCATTCGGGAAGAGGGTTGAGCCGTAGATATTGCTGTCGCAACCGCAAAGTGTACTCGGTCCCGTTGACCACGTCGTCGGCCGCGCTCGTCCGCAGTTTTCGCAGTTGGGTTGCATCAGCCAGCGATACGGTGAGCCGTTCGTCGTCGCTATCCTCCCACGCAGGCGCATCTCTCGTGTCGGGCTGTATTTTGCCAGCATTCGGCACCTGAACAAGTTGGTTGTGGTCTGCTGGCGTTCGGCTCAAGTCGACGTCGAAAGCAAAAAAGTCGGCATCGTCTGCATCTTCCAACCCCGTTTCTTCCTCATTGTCCAGTATCCTCCCAAGCACATCGGTTTTCGCGCCCTCCACATCATCGCCGGAGTCGTCCTTAAAGAGGTTTTCTCGGAAATTGGCAGCATCGCCAAGAACGAATCGTTCGAGATCCTCCTCGTCAGAGTCCTTCTCGCGGGGCTGGCGTTTCTGGGTGTCTGATTCTGCTTCTTCTTCGCTTGAGGGCTCGAAATCGTCATGGTCTGATTCCGAGGCGGATTCACTATCCATGGACAAATCGGGGCGCCTGGGAGCCATTGTGGGCTTGTCAATTGAATTGTCCGTGCAAGCAGAGGATTCAATGCGATCGCCTCTTTATCGCGGTTACCTTTTTTTCTTATCAAATTGCTTTGCAGTACATTTAATCCCTGTATGACTAAGTTGGGGAGTCAAGTGCGTATAGAGCGATAATCGGGGAGGTGGAACCTTCCTTATGCAACTGATATGGATTTTCGGAATATATGTACTACTTAGGTATATAATCTAAGTACCTACATACCTATTGGTAGGTAGGAGGTAGGTACCTACATATGTAGCGAGCTGGTACCTACCCGTGGACCTAAGGGCCCCTATCTACCTAGATAGAACTCAACTGACTTCCTACTCTGCTACGCCGAGCAACGAAATGAGAGTGAAGTATTAAGGATGATTATTTCAGATAAATTATTTTTTTATTGGACAGTATCTATTTTACATGTGTAAGGCATAAACCTCGGATAGACATATATATGTAGCGTGCTACTATGATAGGGACGCAGCAGCGACCAGCTCATTTTCTAGCGAATCCAGCTTCTCGCTAACAGACTGAGGACTACGCAGTGTCAATACCGCAGCTTTCTGGGCTACGTTGATCAAGTTTTCAATCTTGCCTCCTTGCGCCAAGCCTGCGATGAGCGTTCCCATGAAGGTGTCGCCGATGCCATTAACAGATACGACATCTGTTACCTGTTCAACGGCTGGGAACATTCTCATGTACACACCTCCGACATCTGCGTGATCATTGATGCATCTCGAGAGGATAAATGGCTCGTGTGTGGCATCATAAAGACGCGGGTCGTCTTTTCTCAGTATGGTTGTCAGCAGAGCCCCGTCGCTTCCCAGCTTCGTTATAATCGTTGGAATGAACGGTAGTAGTTGGATGGCCTGTTGTGGGATGCCAGCATCTGTCATAGCTACAGAAGTGAGCTTGACAAAGCGGTCTCTAGCTCCCCTCATGCCGAATGCGTCAATGATGGACCACCACCGCGAGTCACCGAAATACTCGTTGCTCTGAGCAGCTGCGTGCATTGCTGCTAGCTCGTACTGATTAGGGGTCGTGAGATCGATGGTAGCTTGAGGGAACACACCCAAGCTTTCAAGCCCTCGTTCAGTACAAAATAGTCTCGCTGACTTTGCCTTGGAGACCGGTTCAAAAGCTATCTTTGCCTCGTTTTGTTTACCTGCTTGCATCCACGCTCGGATGTCGTGGTCTTTCCAGTTAGCATCAACAACGAGCCATTTTGGTTTCGAGGACTTGATGGTGGTGGCCCAAGAAGGTGAGAACGACTGGTTGGTGAAGATGTCCATATCTGCCATAGCAAGCACGAGGTGCTTGTTAGCATCATTTACTGACACGTATTGTGCAGTACGGCTGCCCGGATGCTCATCGTGACTGAGCTGTTGAATGCATGATGTGTCCATTCCACAGGATTTTAGTGATGCCAAAACGGTCCAGCCAGCACTTTGACAGTTAGTTAGTAAAACATTCTCATCGTAACAAGTGCGCTTACAGATCACGGCCAACCATACTACAAAGCCGCACTTTCGTATGCTTATTGACCCTGTGAGCCGCAAGTGCCACATTACGACCAACCCCCCCTATTGATTGGCTAATGTGTGATGGATTTGATGTATGGAGTTGCGGAATTGGGTCATCAGTCGAATCCACAGCAGTATAGTCGCAGCTTGAGTCTACGGCAACAGACCCCGCAACAAGAATGTCTGCTTGGGGTGTGGCCTGTGATGGTTAGTCTACATGTCCGATTAATAATACTAGTGGCAAAATCGTTTGGGGATTTACATGGTGACTGTGAACTTTCTGTAGGTTCAACGAATGGTTTCATACCTCCGTTGCTGTTGTCACGTTATGTATTGGAGCAGCTACATTGCTAGGTGCCCCTAAGCCGGTCCAACGCTTCACCCTATTCCGAATTCGTTAGATCAGTGTGATAAAGTAACGAAAAGAGCTCATAGCTCACGGTGTAGTGAATGCCGATGGATCTTTTGAGACAAGCCTTGACACTATCCTAGCAACTTTTGTAGCTCGCTCAACGTTTGATTGTATTAAAGCCTTATTGGCTGGTACGCTTCCTCCATTGGTGAGTTCCCTGATTCTCCCCAGAATGAAAGGCGTGTTTTCGTTGCCGTGGACACCTTGTTCATTCGATTCGCGTACCGCCTGTTCGATAACCGCAGTCATCTTCTCTCCAGGTATGGCAAACTCTTCCGGGATGGGGTTAGCAAATAGAAAGCCCGTTTCGATATTCAGTCTCTCTTGGGCTAGGAGTATGGCCGCGGCGTGTTCTTCGTCTTGAACGATGAAAGGACTCTTGATACCGCTTTCCCTGGCCCAGAATGCAGGGAAGTCAACATTCCCCTTTCTCCCATCAGCAAAGGTCGAGACGAGTACCCCCTGAGTCTCCAAGTACTCTAGGGTTCGAGGAATATCCAAGAAGCCTTTGCTGCCGCTGCAGATTACAGCCATCCTTGTCCTTCCAAGTTCAGTCAGGTCGGCGCTGATATCAAAAGAAACGTGACCGCCTCGATGGACTCCACCAAGACCGCCAGTACCGAAGACTCGGATTCCAGCCAGTCTTGCCAGAACCATAGTCCCTGCAATCGTCGTGCCGCCATTGATCTTCTGACCCACCATGCCCTAGATAGAAGGTCAGTGACTTATGTTCGGGCAGAAGCTTCCAATTGCTTAGTTCTCGAACATACAGATCCAACAAGGTAGGCAAGGTCTCGCCGGGAAGCCTTTTTCGGAGATCCGTCAACAATCTGAGTGACTTCGTCGGGAGTGAGTCCCACGGTAGGCACGCCTCCTAGGATGCCTACGACAGCGGGTACACCACCATTTCTCCGAACAATGCCCTCGAGGTCGAGGTCATTACCGAGGGCTCCGTGAGTATATATAGTAGATTCCAGCGCAACCACAGGTTTGTTGGTGGCCAGAGCCTCGGTCACCTCCTCGGATATGCGGAGTATTTCCCTTAAACTCGCCAGATTTGTAGAAGAATAACCTCGGCGTATGCCTCCAGAGCGCGAGATTGAGGCGCTAATCTGGGTTCGACGATGGTCAACCCATCTCCCAATGCGGGGGAATGATCTACGAAAGGCCTGCATGACGAATTAATGGCCGCTTGACAATGGCGATATCCAAAATTTAGGCTCCCTCTGTTTCAATGGGCACGAATAGTACTATAGCAGCCAGCTTTGGTTTAGATGTTAATGCTAACAGAGACTTGACCACGTCCTACTCATGCAACGTTAGGTGAAGGCATCTACTTATGGGGGGCGCCCGCGGTGAATCACGAACGCCAAGCTGAGAGCGCAGCAATTGTTGGTTTGCAGATTAGGCAATGCGTATAGCGAAATCGGACAAGAGATGTAGGTTAGGTAATAGGTAAGGGTGAGACGTTACTGTATATCCTTCGGAGCTTTTCCGTATCAGAGCCGGCGATTAGGTAGGTACCTACCTAGGTACTGTAGACTGCGATGTTGATTCGAGAAAGCACATAAGGATCTGAAGGCGGAGACCTCCGATGCTAGCCTGCCTTACTTAAGTAGCCACAAGCACGGACCACTCTTACCAGATGCCAGGTATTCAAAACCCCTGACCCGAGTCCCCGTGTCCCCGTTTTATTTTGTTAGCTGGCCTGACCGGGCTTAGGTACCTCCTGATGACCCGGTAGCTGAGGTAGTATACCTACCTACTGTAGGTACTGTGCTGTAGCTCCCGCTCTGAAACATGAGGGTGCGCATCTTGATTCATCGCCATTGTCAAACGCCGTACGAAGACATTCAGTAAAGAAACCCAACTATCTTCGACCAAATCAATTGAACTCGCTCTTCACCAGGCTTTGATCCCATTACCTCTCTTCATAAGTACAACTCAACTGTAAATCGCTATTTATACCTCTGATGCGACGATTTCAGCGTGAGCATCATCTCCGAATATCTGATTGCAGTCAACTCGATTATTTTAAGGTGCAATTCCGGAGTTACAGGCCCGATTGCCCTCCAGGATTCCCGTCTCAAGCATAGTCACTTACATGATCCCCGTTTGGACTAAAACCACCCTTGCCATTGCGGATATGAATAAATACGGCAGGCCTGTAAGTTATTATAGGGGTCTACCCTTGTTCCGCACTTGGCCAAGGTTAGGTATTGATTTCTATCAAGACATCATCTACCCCGACCACGGTATACATAAGTGAGACGTGAATACTTTATCAGTGTCTTGCGAGAGCGACTCTCATAATTCATATACCGCCGCATCAGACGATAAGTATTGCCTCGATGAGATCCTTCAGCGGGTTGTTCCCACTATTTGTCGCTTCGACCTGGGCGGCCGATTTCGTCATATCAAACGGTCAAATATTCACTCCAGGCTTCGCCATCTTAGATTCCCCGCAGCCGGGCACGCCTCTGGGGGGAGGTGCGTAACTTTTCAAACCAAAGACAAAGACCAAAAAAAAAACAAGAAAAAGGGCCCTAACACCTTGATCTGGGTAGATACCATCGAGGTTGCACTGGATGTGTCGGCCGACGGCAAGTTAAATCTGCCTCCGTACAATCCAGACAGCCCCAGCCTGATCCACAACATCACCATCTTCCTCTACAGCTATGAGACTGGGAGAAACTTCACCATCACAAATGGAACCGCTTCTGAAAACAACGCCACTCTGGGCGACATTATGCTTTCAGAGCCGGGAAGCACTGTGAAGCACGTGAAGTGGACCTGGCCGGATTGCTTGATTGGTGATGGCCAACCCGACAGCCCCGATAGCGATCGTGGGGATTACAATGTCAGTTGAAAGGCCGTGTTTAATAATATTCGTGCAAGTCTGGAGTGCTTACGACCCTGAACCAGATCTCTATTCGCCAGAGTTTCCGTCTGAACGGCGAGAATCATTATACCATCTTTGATGTCCCCATCTCGGTCACCAATAGCATAGAATTTGTGGGCAACAACCCAGCATGCGACTCGGTCAATAATCCACTGCTCACTCCAGAAGAGATTGATGCCAAGACGGCCAACAGCGTCGGCGTTCTATTCGCACCAGGCGACGCCACGGTAATTCAGCAGTCAACGGGGGATGGACTAGGAGGTGCTGGTTCGATGACAGTTGAATGGAGATTCGCCGTCGTTGGAATGCTGACAGTTATGATACTCCACTTAGTTTCATTCTAATATCCAGTCGGAACCGTGTAAAGGCCGAGAGGATGTAATATACATGTATGGCCGGAGGTGTTCTACATTACGAAATAATAGAAGCAAAAGACGACAGCTGAGAGGGATTGAGCAAGGACCAAAGTTCAAGAGAGCGGGAAAACAGGGCTTTCTCTCTGTACCCCAAATTCAAGCCCTGAAATATGGCCGTAGGTTTTCTGCATTACGAAGTAATGAAGCAGAAAACCTAACGTTAAGTATGAATAAGCCTATAAGGGGGTTTGGGGGATAGAAAAAATCGAGGGGAGACGAATGCGGTTAGTTTTACTACAATAGGCTAATTATGTACTTTGCCGATTTGCGCCCCTAGGATTGGATATAGCCTGCTAAAGCCCGCTTTTGATAAGGGCGGCCGGAAATTCTAGGGCCGTACGGCTATTTTAGGGCCGAAGGTCTAGCTACAGACTTAGCCACGGGGCCGGAGGCCGCCACAACCGGAGGGCGCGGCCGAAGGCCGCAGCGCCCTCC
>NQIM01000055.1:0-132893 GCA_003426235.1 Xylaria polymorpha
CCCTGGTTGGCTCAGCCCCAGCAACCGTATGGCTACCAACCTGCTGGCACGTTCAACCCCATGACAATGAACCAGTTCACCGACCCCAATAACACAACTGTCTTCGTCGGCGGCTTGTCTGGCTACGTCACTGAGGATGAGTTGCGTTCGTTTTTCCAAGGATTCGGAGAAATCACGTATGTCAAAATTCCTCCAGGAAAAGGTTGCGGGTTTGTCCAATTTGTCCATCGACACGCCGCCGAGATGGCGATCAATCAAATGCAGGGTTATCCTATCGGGAACTCTCGTGTGCGCCTCTCCTGGGGTCGATCACAAAATAACTCGGGCGTTGGCACTCCCTACCGTCCTGCGCCTCCCCCGCCGCATTATTTCCCGTCTGGCCCGCCGGGTCCTCCTGGTCCTGCCGGTCCGTCCCCTGGGGGGCCCGGTGCTTTTAGCGGTCCTGGTTTCGGTGGTAGTGGTCATCAGGTTCCTCCTGGTGCACTTGGACCCCAGGTATGTTATTTTACAATGGGCATGACCACGCTCGTATCGATCTAACCCTGTGTTGTAACAGTGATCATGCTTTGCACATTTTGCATCCTGGCGTCTTGCGTTTCTGGCGTTACGGCCTGGTCTGTTGACCCATGCATCGATATCTCCGGTTTTACTGCATTGATTTTCGAATGGTCCGATGGAACGTCTTGATGCCGTCTATGAAATTTGTTGTTATGGTCATGAGACTTTCAAGCCATTGCGATCAACGTCAAGCACTGGATTGCGGGTACCTTCTGGTTGTGTTGCCTTTTTACGTCGTGTTGCACCAAAAAAGCTGGCGCTATGGGTGGAATGGTGAATCGCACTTGAACACCAACGATTTCCTTTTATGATTTCTTTCTTCTTTCGACCTGCTGGGACCTCTTGATATCTCGTCTTTCTAGAGGCAATCTGGCAGCATTTTCTCGTTGATGACACAGACCAGATGCGTGCCGCTACTGTCCGTCCGCTCATGGTGGCCTGAGATCTTCTTGTTGTCATGGCTACGTGCTCATCTGTCGCACTGTCTTCACCTCGGCTCGTGCATCCTTGCAATATACCCTTGTCGGCATACTAAAGTACATGGTTGGTGGTTTTCGTGCAGCTCGCCTCGGTTCAGAGGTTGTGGATCATGGAATAGATGGTTATGCTCGGATTGGCCTTGGTGGAGCCACAAACTCAAGTTTGATGTTGGCACACTTGTGCCTCGTGATCGGTCGTTTTTTTTTTTTTTTTTTTTTTCCTAACAATACATCCTGAGTTAATATCTCATACCTTGCGTGCGTGATTCTAATAACTTGACCCATTTGTGCCAGTTGTGTTGTTTTGCTTCGAAGTTAGCAATCGGCCAGGCAATGTTCTATTTGATTTCGCAGGCTTTGCGCGGCCGTATATGTCTAAAGCTAGAGCTGTGGATGTTGTACAATGACAACAAGAAATCCATTTGAGAACCATTTTTCAAGCATGTTCAATGAGTCGTTTGTAAGTAGAATAACCATTTATTGTACGATTGCTGATATAACATATTTCGAGGAAATTTGTACATTCTATGAGTGTATCGAAGAATGGAAGTTTCCAAGTCAGTACAGGATCCTCTTCTGCGCCTATCAGGCGAGCGGACAACAGGCGATAAAACAACGGCCGGACACGAGACGACTATCGCCGGGGATTTAATTTCTTTAAACAACTGGATAATTACTTCACATTTCATGGCCACTACATTTTTCATTCTGTGGCAATTTGGGTCTCATTTATGGATGGGTTTGGTGTCGGTGTTCTTTCAACTTTCTCGAGCAGTGGGTTTCCGGCCGCACAGCCGCAACGGGCGAGTCAAGGTTGCCGCTGAAAAGTTAGATACTGCGTAGCTAGGTAGGACGATACGGTAACAGCAAGGTAGGCACCTCTTCCACCGGGCAGGGAGGGAAAGTATAGGCTGCCACCGGACAGACAGGCCACACCTATGTATGTAGGTAGACAGTGGCAAGTCTCCCACCTTCTTAGGTAACGGTCTCCCAAGTTGTCCTCGATACATGCATTACATCGGTCCAAAACCGTAAGTGCAGGAGGTAGGTACCTAGTCAGTCGTCCGGTGACGCCCAGCACACTGCCATTAGGTATGTATTATAACTTTCAAGATTTTGGCTTCGGTACCGAGCTGAAGTAGCCTGCCTGCCTACATACCTTACATACGTAGGTACCTTAGGTCGCGAACAGCTTTTAGGGGTATGTCAGATACTTTCAGTCTGCGTCGGCAGGATCTCCCCCCCCCCCGACTCCGTCTCGAGTATATCCATGGCATATTATAGTTTCGACATTCGACAAGCCTAGACTTAGTTAGATACGAGCCCCGTCGGGGGGGTTAGGTAGGGGAAAAGCAAGCAGGTAGCCGCCTCTTCGCTGACGAGAACCATGGGTCACGCATGGTCTGGGCTCAGCTCGGTACCGACGGCTGGCTCGTACAGTACTGTACCTACGCTGGGGTATGTAGGTAGCCTCTGGCTACTTATACAGTAGCTGCACTAGTTTCAACTTTGATACCGGGCCCCAAATGTTGTGCCAGCTGATCTGATCTGAATCTCGACCTCGCCAACAAAGTGGTCAAGCCTTGATTATTGATATATACCTATTTATGCCTCCCACCCCGCGATGGGGGACAAAACACTGTCGACAAGAGCGCTTCCAGTGCCGCATTTGTACTTCCTGAAAGTTACTATACATAGGTATACCGCAGTAACCTACAATTAATGCACGTATGTCAATTTTGGCTGTTTTGCGCGCCATTTGATGGACTCGATCTAAGGTGTCACTTCTCTAAGAGGTACGAACTGTATACGCAGCCAGTAGTCTTTGACATTACTGTAGGTAAATGCGAGATTTAATCTAGATAAATTACGAACCAACTGGTTCTTTCCATGTCAAATGGTTCTATTAACCTCGTTCAAAAGTCTTATCTTATGAGTCCTCCTCCTAGAAGCCCTTGAGGTACAACAGGATCTAAGGTCGCCTTTGAACGGTTCGTCTAGCATCGGCCATGACGTCTTAATTAAAAGATGCTTTCAACTAGTATTTGAAGATACAAACTTTGATGGGATGGGATGGGATGGGATGCTATGCTATGATCTGTGATGCTAGAACAGGGGTGGCATATTGTTTAACGCCTTCAACGAACCGCCATGAGCTGGAAATATAGTTTAGCGCCAACGTGTTCAAACTCGGTTGCCGACCGCGTGCTCTGTTGCTGTTTATTCGCTCATATCTTCATGCCACGTTCCTCCAAATACTGCAATCCTCTTTTCCGGTATACAGCCTTCATCTTCATCCAAATAGTGTCATACTTCAGCTCTCAGCCTACACGTGTATTACCTAATCATCGGAAACAGATATACAACAGCTGGGAAGGCAATGGGAAGGGAGGTCGATAACTAGAGGGGAGTTTATGCGGAATATATAGACCGCAGACCTTCCATCCGGCATAATAGGAGGGACAAGACCTTATGGCCCCGAGAAAGTTATTACAATCTGAATATCTTTCCTAGGCCTTACTAAGACACTCAACGGCTTGAAACAGTGTTTATATTTCAGCAAATAATTCTTTTGGGGGTCTAAAAGGTCCTTAGTTTCCAATTTCATCCCTCGATGTAACCCCGCCCTTTGCCCTCTATTTATAGCCATGTATTGAACTTCCCTTCCGTTCCGATTGGGCTCCGATTGTAGGCCTTTTACATTAAGGCTCGTGAGTATCGCTGACCAATAGGCACGGCCTTCCTCGCGCCTTTCCATAAGGCTGGCAGGCGTTGGCCGTGTGACACTTAATTACCGTCAAGCCCTTCTTACAGTTGATCTGATAATAAGGGACGAAAACCATCTCCGGTACACGTAGCATGCGGATTTGACCTCTCATTATAGAATTGCATTGGCAATTTCGAGATTAAATCCTAGCGAATGTTTGGGAGCCTCGGGAGACGCGGGTTGAAAACCGGTCACGACATAATTATCTCGGCTCGCTGTAAATAATTAGGGTAATTGATTATGCGGTGTTAGCAAGCCGGAGATAATAACATTAATTATAATTAACGGATAAGACATGTCTCGGGAATCAAATGCTACCCTCCGGTCGATGCCGCCTTTCACGTACAGTAGTCCCTTGCCGGCGGTTGCTCTTAGCCTCGACGCCTTAGGCATTTCCGCCAACGGGGGGTTCAGAGCCATGGTGGGAATCAGCCCAGCTGAGATCCTCGAACTTGTCCGTGCCGTCGAGAATTCCCCGGTCTTGTGACATGTATCTAGTAATTATAGGCAAAACGTCACTCCTCTTGGGCGATGTATAATACGGTACTTCCCACCCTTATATGACCCATTCCTTCCCATCTTCTCTCATCTTGCTTGGATCATAGCCGGCTTAGATTTTCTAACACTGATGATAGCAGTTCCCAATGTATGTCCGAGGGATTCGCGTCGTGTGAGAAGGTTTCGTCTTAGCTTGCATAAAAAAGGCGCACAGCACGCAGTCAGCCCTATATAATGAAACCGGATATCTATTCACATCTTAATAGGCCAGGTAGGTCTGTCTAGCTTCAGGAGTTCGGGTTTTCCATGCTTGTTTCAATAGTTGAAGGGAGCCATAATACTTCGTCTTTCGTTTCTCTATGTTGTTGAAGTATTGACCCCTTTAGGCATCGAAGACTCTTCTGCGCAGGGAACATAGCCATGTGTCCATGTCTCTCTATATACTCTATATGCTTAACAGTACTGTAAGTAACCTGATGCGGTTATGCTTACTCAATCACACTGTCCAAGATGGGTTGTTACAATGTCAACATAGATGACATAGTCCGCGTCGGCATGGGAGTGCGGTAATTACGCCATTGGATGTAGTATGTAGTATGTAGTAGGTAGTAAGTACAAAGTATTCGAAACAGAAAGAAGTGAAGGCAACATGAGACAATCGAGGACGAGAGGATTAAGTAGGTATTTATTATTTATCAAGGCCGAGATCACGAAGCAGGCAGGCAGGGACAAGAGAGTTTCGAGCTGAGTGATAAAGCGGGGTCCCAGCGGTAAGCTTCAAGTCTAATTGGTAGTAGTGATGGTGGACCGTTGCCAGCCAATGAGGGATTAACATTCAGCATGCTCGACATCGACATCAGCCATTGTACTTCGCCCTGCTTACTTCGGCCGTGCTTCGGTCCCGAGGAAGTACCTGTGGTGCGGCGTGTTTCTGTACTGTACTGTAAGACGTTGGAATGCTATGCTATGCTATGCTATGCTACTTGACGCGCAGTTCCCCAACCAAGTCCGAGACATGTCCCTTGAGGTGCGGTGCGCCGAGGGGGGGGGGCCGAAGGGTAGGTAGGTAGATGCGGGCTGCGTAATGGAACATGCGAGTGAGAAGGTAGGACCTTACCTACCTACCTATAGAATCTTGTTTTCGTCTCATGCAGCGGGCAGCCATCGTCTCTGTTATGTCCCTGGGCAGTCTCGCTTCCCTCCTCCCTCTCCAGACAGAATGATATCCGTATAGTGAAACTCTCTTGTATCCCGATGCCACGTCTAAACCTCAGCTTTAGGGGGTGAAAGCAGTCAGTCATATCAATAACAGGAGTGCTTGGTCACGATACCGCTTCACGAAGAGATTAACAGAACAATCATAAGCCGGCCTTTCGATAAAGGTGACATACGAGATCAACCTCGGATTTCTTATTGACTCCTGGGTGGGATCATGAAAACAATTACATTGGTGCCCAGAGCAGCGCTGCTCTTCGGCCTTGTCGTCTTAGGTGAGAACCCTGCTCGGATACTGTTCTCGATTCTCGTTCCCTCATAGAGAGGGGATTAGACAGCCAGAAAACTAACACCGATATCAAGCAGTAACGCGCATCAATGCTCAAGGTCCATCACTCGGCGGCCTAACCGGTTGGCCACCCCGGGAGCAACGACCCGTACAACTCCGATCCCAACTCCAACGACGACCCCCGCAACAGCACCGATAACGGCAGCGACGACAGTGGCAACGGCAGCGACGGCAGCAACAGCAGCAGCGGTAGTGGAAGCGGAAGCGGCGGAAATGAAGAAAACGGCGGTAGCGGGAATGGTAGTGGGAGCGGAAACTACGGCGGCAACAATGGCGGCAGTTACGGCGGTGGTGGCTACGGCGGCTACGGCGGCGGATTCGGCGGCTACCGGGGGATCCCCATCGTCATTCGGGCCTGGGATAGACGGCCTCAACAACAGCCTCGAGTACGAGAGCCTAGCAAGCTATCGCGTCGCCCACGGGGCCTTGGCGGCCCTCGCATTCGCGTTCCTATTTCCCCTCGGCTCCATCCTGCTGCGCACCGTCCCGGGCAGAGGGGCATTCGTCTCGCACTGGGTCATCCAGATAATAGCCTTCGTGTTGTACATCGTCGCCGCGGGGCTGGGGCTGTATCTCCTGAGCATAGTGCGGATCCCGTCGGGCGCCGGCCTCCTGGAAATAGCCAAGGGCAACGCGCATCCCATCATCGGGATCGTGCTGCTCGTCTTTCTCCTCTTCCAACCCATCTTCGGTGTCATACATCACCGGCGGTTCAAGAGACTGCAGCGACGCACCTGGGCCTCCCACGTCCACCTGTGGACCGGACGGCTGAGCATCACTCTCGGCATCATCAACGGGGGCCTCGGGCTCGCGCTCGCGGGCGCCAAGGCGCCCCTGTCGTGGCTTATGCCGTCATCTCCGCCGTCATGTGGATTCTCTGGGTCCTGGCCACTTTGCTTCGGGCACGGAGGGATTCCAACGCCCGGAGAAACAGAGAGAATTCGGAGAGGCGGGAGAAGATTGCCCAGGAAGACAATGGGTATATGCCACACGGACGCAGTGATGGCGCTGGGTCTGGAACCGCAGCGCCGCGGGCAGAGAATTCTGCTGTCCTCGATAGGAACGACTCGGCGTATTCTCATGCTACTGCTGTGCCCACTGCTGAGGAGGATATCCCGAGTCCGCCGTATACGCCTGGTCCGAATTACGAGGCGCATGTGGCACAAATGCACCATCAGCGACAGCGGCAGGGCGACAGAGGAGAAATGCAGAACATCAAGGAGGCCATGGATAGATTCGATACGGTGTCGATTATTTCGGCGTCGCAAGACGAGATGCGCCGGGGGCAGGTCTAATTTTGCCTACGCTAGGGTTCAAGTAAGCAAATTGTTGGAACCAGTGGTTTGGGGTTATAGGGTTACTCTCCTTGATTCTATCCTAGATTATTGAACGAATCGAAATAAATCGGGCGTCCGCGAAAGAGGTAATGAGAGAAAAGGGGTTCCCTGGATTTCTGACTATAAACCCTCATTTGAATATTTGTGGTTCCAAAAACCAATGTTATATAAGAGGGTTAAGGTTGATCGGAAGGCGTCCGGGGTAGCTTTTCGTTATTATAAATAAACCGCATGAATCGAAATGACAGAACGGATAGGCGTGACAGTCATAGAAATAAAAATATATTCATCGCATGCCAAGCCGGGCATGTTTCCTTCACTTCTGTCTGTACACACGTGTCTGAACACCCATTTTGCGAGACTCTAGGTTCTCCCACCAACCGAGTTCTCGTCGAGTGTGGTTCGGCCTTGGGGGCACGATTTGGTCATTCTTTTGTCCCCAACTCCGGGCAACAGCAAGTTTCTGATAATAACTCGTAATAATTCGAGTCCGTTTCTAACCTCAATCATCCGATCCGCCTAAAAATGCATCTTACTCTATGATTGGCGTTCCTTTTTGATCAAATCCATCACATCTGGATATTCGTCATCGGATTTGAAAGGATCGTCATCACTCGCTTCCTCGGCTGAGTCTTGTTCTCGGATTTGAGCTTGGATAAGTTCATCGGCTTCGTCGACGAGATTCTTAATATCATTCGCGTTGCCAATGGCCATTTCCTCTACAGGAATGGACTCGTCTTGTAGAGGTGCGAACATTGCGTCTCCACGGAGTAGAACTTTATAGACGCGACGTCGCGTCTCTAGTTCGTTGCCAGATGTCTTTATCTGTCGGTTCACTTCGGTGCCCACTTAAATACTGTCAATGTTGAATCTAGAAAGAAGGGAAATAATGTTTGCGTACCTAGAGTACGCATGTAGTCCATGCAAATAGTATCAAACATAGTTTGTACCGATTCGCCGATATCCTACTCAGCAGTTAGACGTAAGAGATTGCCATAAACAGAAAAGAATTGTAATATTCGGTATCCGGTATCCGGTAATAGCAGTTTGGTAAAAGTAAACGTAAACGAAAGCAGAAACGGTCTCACTACCCGAAGTAGCTTTCGCTCTGCGGCGCACCCAGAAGATAAGCAGAGGGAAGAATGAGGTACTCACCTCCATTACGGACCGACACATCTCACTAAGTCGCGCTCTTACGGCTTCAGTAGCGTCATGGAACATAGTACCACGGACAATCTCAACATGATTAATCATTGCATCTTTCATGCGAGCGTATGAACCTGTGCCATGCTCATTGGCGCAGATTTCATAGGCATCAGCCATCACCTGACATATGACGGGCGTGAATTCTCGGTTAGCCTCTCGCTGTAGCTCAGTGACTTTCTGGTTTATGGCTGCTGGCAATGCTTGCACAGTCCGCTCATGCGCTAGGATTTGGCTTGACAGGGTAACAAGACCAGCAACATTAGTATGATGTTGCTCTGCTCGAGCTTTGGCTGCCTGGTGGAATTGCTGTAACTTAACTGTCATCTCATCTGCGAAACTTTTCAACAAGGTCGGAAGGCGATATTGGAAAGCTCGCTCCCAGCCAGTCGCTAGGTTACGAGAAATCGGGTCAAATAGTTCTTGATTGAAGTCTCGTGGCCCAGAAGCACCAGAGTAAACCCCCTGGCGGCGAACAGTCGCCTTATACGTCGACCAGTATAAGCCACCCTCACCTCGAGGTGCACCCCATGAATAGGCAGTATCAGGAGCATCTTCGATTGCCGAAGGCATAGATGCGCTGATATTATCAAAGATGTGCTCCTGAAGACATTTCTGAATTAGGTCTATCGATTGCTTGAGGGACGATTCGAATTCCTGTAGCATTAGGGTTAATTTTGTTTCAGCAGGCTGCAACTTCACACTAGAATCACACTTCTGTTTTTGTCTCGGAACTGGTTGGGCTACTGATCTTGATTTCAAGTTACATGACTTAGCCGTACCATCAATTCTTTCTCCTTTTTCAAGCAGCCATGACACGCGTACCGGCCGTCACGGCGAAACAAACCGGGGTACGACAGATGAACATACCTCTTCTAAATGGTTTAGTAACTTTGTCAGGTGCTGTTCTTCTCGGCTCTTCTCATCATCCGTCAGATGCGGCCCACTGCCGTCGTTCGCAGACCACAGTTTCATCGAGTTAACAAGCTGAGAAAGATCATTGAGAAAACGGCGGCAATGACTTGTGCGACCAGCTTCAGTTAACTTCTTCGCGTGCTCCTGCAGCTTTGGAATCTCCGTATCCTCCAGAGATAAAAAGCCATGGCTCTGAAAGTCATCCTTCTCTAGCTTTCCACTGAGCTTTTGGTAAGCACGGCTGCTGACGCAGAATACGGGAAGGCTACGGGCGACCTCGTTGTAATCCCGAATGTCTTGGTCGGGATCAAAAGTTGCATCGTTTTCTTCTGCAGAATTTTCCTGGTCCAGTCTAGCACCCCTTTAGTAAACGCAAGGTCGAAGTATTTCCAAAGAAATAGGTGGGGGAGGTAAAAATGAACAAAGAGAATTAACAGGTGGTGATCCTGGTTATAAACCTTTGGGTTGAAGAATGCGTTCGGTCGGTGTTTGGGGGCGGGGGTGGGTTGGAAACCAGCTTACTCCTTGATACCCATCGCAAAGTCCTGCTTGATAGCGCCTCTCGAGTATTCGTTACGACCTCGGATGCAAATAGCCTTAGCCTCTGCAAGCGTCTTTTCTCTCTCATTCCGGATCATCTCAATCTTTTGGCGAATCTCAGCGATTTGGGAATCAAGCGACCGCCTGTTTCCTCGTATCTTTTTCCGCTGCTCTCTAAGTGCTGATATCTGTTCTTCGATTTCCTCTTCCGTGAGGGGTCTGCGGTCTTGTTCCAATTGCGAGTTTTCCTTATCACTCGAGCCAGGATCAGAGGCGTTCCAATTATCAGCATCCACATCAGATATCAAGTCCTTCCGGGCTCTAGAGGGTCCCTCTCTTCGCTTTCGCTTCTTCGAGTTGGTTGATGGCGCATAGGCAATCTCGCCACTAGATAGTTGAGATTGAAGATCCTCCCACAGATCGGTATTCGCCTCGCATTCATCAAGCTCCTGGCCCAGTGCCGCTTTAGCCCCCTTCAGGCCAGAAATCTGAGACTGGAGAGATATCGTGGTTTCCCTAATCGTTTCAGCAGCATCCCAAGATTCTGAGATCTCGGCTTCAAGACCGAGACTCTCGGCAGCCTCGGTAATCGAGATATCATCTGTCTTGGAACAGATGAAACTCACAGACGAGTAAGTCCCATCGTACTTGAGCTGTCTCTTGAAAGAATCGCCTAATAGGGACTTGGCAGTCTTGTCATCTACCGCGCGAGTGATCGGGGCGACAATCCAGAGGCCCGTGCAAGACTTCATGTAGTTGGCTGCCACAGCCGCTCGAGCCGCGTTCGAGTCCTGCACGCCGGGCTAATAAGAGTACTCTGTTAGCATCAGGTTGGTCTCTATATAGACTCAGAAATATGCGGGATGCGATTCTCAAGTAGAGCTGCAAAGCCACATATTGGTATCCGGCTATCTCGCATATAGCTGAAGCAAGGGTAAGTGGAAATCAGGATCCCTCCAACATACCAGGTCAACAATGACAGCGCCAGTAGAAAGGGCGTTCGCCTTTGTGAATATTCGAACTACTTTAATGAGCGGCCAATACTCCATTGGAGAGTCTGCTCTCTTTTTCTGTCCGACGGGGCCAGTTGATTTCTCCTTACTATCAACATAGTGTTGCATTCCCTGGTAAAGCTGCTTGGCAGTCTCTTTCTTGAGTACCTTTGTGGTCCCGAGAATGCCACGGACGGCCGGTTCGTTGGCGAGGTTGCTGGGATTGGCTTGGGCAATCATATCCCTCGTTTTTTGTGGGTAGACTGCTCTCACTTTTGCGTAGGCAACACCAGCCTCGGTGTCAGTCTTAGTGGCTTCCCGAGAGACCTGCCCATTAGGGTCCAAAAGATCACTGAACAAAACATGCAATTCCCTAACCCACTCTTGAGTAGAGATAAACTCGATTTCAGCTCGGTAAAGTTCCTGGGGATCATCCGAGTAGTTGAAGGAGATCTCAGTCGGAGATGCAGTGCATGCCCGCAGGCAGTTGGTAGGCAGAAGTCTAAGGTAATTACATTAGCATGATTAGGGCCATGGTTGGGGTTCCGATTTGTCGTCACGAGTATTTTACTTCATGAAATGTAAGGTGGGCCAACGACGAGAAGAAAGAAAAGAAAATAGACAAACCTTTCCTCGTCGAGCAAAGCATTGATGACAGAACTTTTGCCCGCTCCAGTGTTGCCTACAACACCAACGACAGTGCGTGCAGGCGCGGTACGCTTCTGAAGGTCAATGGTAGATTTGATCCAACTGTCGACATTTTCGTTTTCGTCAGAGCGTAAGGCGTCCAGCAGTCGGTCGAGAAGATCGGTAGCCACAGTGACGCCGGTTTCAAGGGCGTCTAGCGTAACATTCTTCGTACATAGTCGCTCGAGGTGACTAGTCTCAGTCTTATCGGGTTCACCATTGCCCGGCTCCTCAACCGAGTCTTGCGAAGTGCTTGGAGAAGGGATATCGGATAGGCGTGATGCATCTGAAGGCTCGGGCTTCACCGACGAGCTTACACGACTCTCCATGTTGGACATCAGAGAGCTTGACGCATCGAGTACAGTGGTAGGCGATGTAACGAGCACAAGGTTGAGGCGCTTAGGGTTGTGTCGTTAACCAAATCTGGAGGGGTGCGAGGTAGGGAGAATAGCAATCAAGGTTGCAGCTTGTTAAGTCGAGGATAGAACAAGCAGCAAGTTAGATGAATCGAGGGAGACATACATACATATGTAAGTACTTATTCTAGGTAGTTGCTCTGTTAAATTTTCGAGGTACAACTGTACATGTACGTACCTGCCTACCCTCATCCCTTACATCAAGACGCGCTCTGTGACGCGCTCTAACGGCTAAGGACATGGCAAACGCGCCTCGCCTTTTATCGATTACCTAGGTACCTAGGTAGATACATGCCTACATACCAACCTAAAGTCTTAATAGAACCAGGCAAGTACATACATAGGTGGTTTACTACATATAGTACTGCGCAGTCTACAAGTAAGGTGATCTTGTAGATCAATTGTAGGTAGGTAAGGTAAGTACAGGTAGGTAACATATGCACGTCGAGTACCTACCGACCCTGCATCCAGGCACCTGGAATCAGTTCCATAGGAGGCAAGTACCCGGTACCTAGGTAGTTCATTTTAATATTGATTGCTATGTAGGGTACTCATGTACTTATACCGGGACCTATACGTAAGCAAGCTGCCCCTTATTTAGATGTCCACATGTCAACCGGCCTTGTCAACCGGCCCTATCTTCCGCCGTACATTGCATCTCGCCAATCTTGATGGCATCCACATTACAGATCTAGTGAAGATTAGGAGGTAGGCAGCCAACAGTGTAAAATGTAAAAGACAAGGTCATCTGCAAAGACACTTTTGCACGCATAGCTCGTAAGTCCACGAGCTCTCCTCTAAGATATATGTAGCTACCTACCTACTTATATGTATCCCACCTTTACTTTTTCAGACTACCTACATTAGGTACCTAGGTAAGTAGATGATGTGAGCTGGTACGGAGGACAGTGTATGTCGAAGAATGACATACTGTACATGTTTAGGTCCATCATCAACGCCACATACAATTATTACAACTCCTAAGTGAAGTGATTCGATGAGAAATCCTGAGAACTTATTCAAGTCCTGAGACACACATGCATTTTCACATTGTGGCTGACACAAAGTGGACGCCGGCTGCCTACCTAGGTACTTAGGTAAGCTAACAGACCCAGAGCTAATTACTTGTACAGGCCAACTGCTTCGGTTCCATGACAAACGCATCACACTTTAGCATTCGCCTTAGCAGGCAGGTAAATCATTTTATTAATTTATTTAGCATCTTCTGCTCTCGCTCACGCAATTTTGTCCTTCCTTGGTTTCTCGACTCTACTATAAGTCCAGCCTCCATTGGTATGCCGATGAAACCCCCGTCCTGCCAGCCAGCACCCGTCCGGATGTTTAACCGATTCCGTGACGACCCCAAGGCAACCCATCCCCTTGTCGTCATGGTCTTAAGAGCATCCGGATTGGTCGTCTAATATACTCCCTCAAGCTCGTCAGTATGTCGGCTGTTATATGACTGGCTCGCTACGTAGCAGTAGCATCGCGCCACAATCCGGCGTTGAGGTCTACCAACTTCCAGGCCGGTGACGACAGACGTAACGTTCAACTTTGGTCTTTCTGTGACTAATTTTTTTCTGTTCTTCTTAGGAGATCGAAGCATGTCGCGAGAGACACAATAAAGTGCCGGAATGAGGTTTACCGTGACGCCTACGAGGATGTGACTAGCGTTTCGATTTACCCGACCCTTCAGTTGGTCCGGCCTGGCTTTCCCCGCCACCTCCCATAACAAGGCAGGCTTGATATATCAGTCAAGTTAAGTAAAAACACCTATTAAGAAGGGACATAGCCGCGAGTTCTTGGGATGCCAGCAACCTATTGCGGCCCTTCTTCATATTGTACTGTCAAGCAGTTCTAGGTATCCAGGTCTTCCGACCTTGGCTACTATTTGGATCGACTTGGCCCCGGACCTTTTCGAGATGAAATAAACTTCTTCTGGATGGTTCCGGGGTAATAATATAGCTTGGTGCTATCATCTTGGTCACGGTGCTGCATTGAATCATTCAGAGTGAGATAGATACTAAAAGATAATTATTAAACGTCAATTCCCAGTACTTAGCAAGCTATCACCTCTTCTTTACAAATGACCATAAGGTGATCACTCCGCTAACTCATTCGTAACCTCGACGAGCATCCACATACTGCAAGCGAGGCGCGTAAACACCACGATGACGCTGGGCCTTCATGGCATTTGGGCTGTGATCGGGGCCGTAGGCCTCTCATTTCACCCGGTAATAGCGCAGAACTATCCCCTCGTCACAGATTCAAGATGCAATTGCTACCGAACAAACACATCGACTTCTCACTACTTCAAAAGCCACAAGTTCCTCGATTTCCGGTCGTTGTCGCAGTACGCCCGTGTACCCGCCCCAATAGATACGGCCCAGGGAAGCGCGGACGCCCCTGTCACGAGCGCTTACTTCCAGTCACCGGAATGGACGAATGTTTGGTCGATTCAGAACTGGAACAACAGCGCGTCAATGGGTGGGAACTCGGATGCCACGGGGAGTGACGCAACGGTGCTCATGGTCAACTCCCCTAATAACATATACATTCAGCATAATGACGACCGCAACCCAACCTCTAATACATACCTCGTCATGCGGACCATGCGCCACGAGAACTTTCAGTCAGCAGCCGAGATGGAGTCTGGCTCCTATAACTACCAGTATCTGTCCATCCGCATGTACGCTCGAACCAGGGGCTCGCCTGGGGCCATCACCGCGATGTTCACCTTTCGCAATGGCGATACACTGGCAAAGGTTCAAGAGTCAGATCTAGAAATCCGAACGAGTGACCCTGTGCAATATATTCAATACACGAATCAGCCAAGTTGGAACGCGGATGGCGATATTCCCCAGGCGACACGCAACATCAGTCTGCCTACCAAGCTGGGCTGGAGTGACTGGCAGTATCACCGCATGGATGTGAGTGTGCGGATTTCTTATTCCCTCCGCCTAATAATTAGTTCAAAGTTTCCCAGAGAATGGATTTCCAAGTAAATATACAATTTATTTCCGGGCTACATAAAACCCACAACAACCCCCTACCCCCTTAAAGAGCATATTACTAATATCATAAATCAGTGGACCCCAGGTTCCACGAGCTGGCTCGCAGACGGGAAACTCGTGTCCTCGATTCAGTTCCAGGCGCCGAAAGACCCGAGCCTGGTCATCTTCAACACGTGGAGCGACGGCGGGACCTGGAGCGGGAACATGACGGTGAACTCGACGGCAGAGCTGCAGATCCAATGGATCGAATTCGTCTACAACGCCACTGACAGTACTACCACGCCTCCCGTCCAACCACCTTGGGGGTGGAACCCCGGCACCACCCCTCAGATATGTGGCAATATCTGCTCTATTGATCAGACGTCGAAAACGGGCACTCCTGTCCTTGTACAAGAGCCGCAGAGTATGGAAACCCTCACCCTCCCCCCCCTTTCGAGATTTTCTTTGCATTCTTTTGTTTATTTCGCTACTTGAGTCGCTTTGCCTCTTTGCTGACATCATATCTTTGACACAGGCCCTTCGAATCCGGGTGGCGGCTCTGGCGGTTCCCCCCCCTGGGACTTGCACGACGGCGAAGTACGGACAATGTGCCGGCAAGAACTGGAGCGGTTGCGGGAGCTGCGCTGCGGGCACGACGTGCAAGTTTCAGAACGACTACTACTCGCAATGTCTGTAGATAGATGTGTATTTCGACAATTCGTGCTGTTTTTTTNTTTTTTGGTTATACCTTGGTTATAAGGGGAACGGCAATTAGTATCTTGGAAAGCTCCATGTTTGGATACCTTGTTTCAGATCGACTTTGCTTCTTCGCCAGGAAGAATATTGGGGCTTATTATTGGAACGACGTTCGACGAACCTCTTCTTTCCCTCAGCCTCCAATGAGATGGAGTTAAGTAGTATAAGATGACAACAGAATCTGTCTTTACTGTCGCCGAAATATTATTCAGTTAATAGCCTCGCTTTTAGTGCTATAATGCGGTAGGCTGACTCAGAGTATTGTCGTGAAGGCCTTAGGATGCCCGATATCTGGGCCCCCTATTCCTCGCTAAACAACAAGGCTAGGCCCCTATGATATTTTTGGCCGATGGTAAGTCGATTTAAAAGTAATAGGGCGGTCCCTAAAATTTTAGAACGCTCTGTCTCCCTTATTTCAAGGCCCAGTTGACAAGCCAAAGATGTGACGGGAGAAGGCCGTCGTCGTTTCGCAAAGGGATTTTAAACAGTCCTGTGGGCTAACATTGAACATATAATTACACCGAGTTCTTTGTTCCAAAGAAGCAATCTCATACCACGGTATATGACATATAATTATGATGGATTCCCCTAGTCCAACCAGCCTACACACATCTGACTAACATGTCCAGTCGCTAGGAGAAGACATGATATACATTATAGTAGTTGTTTACATAATTTATGTTAGGATTCTTATGAGGAGTGTTAATCCCATTGTAGCTAATTATTTAATAAGAAGTGATGGAAGTTTTTTACTTCAGGTCTCTTCATTATGGTTATTCCTGGCGCAGTTACAAGGAAAGCCTGTTACAATTTCGGAATTATTGACCTACTTCCTTGATAAGTCTTTAAGACCAAGCGAGTGATCTGACATATTCCACCGTATCATACAGAGGAGGTGATGGAGGTTCGTCGTGAGCCAAAGCGACGGGGAGTACAAAGCCACATGTCAAGTTGATAATGATATTCAACAGAAGATCGATGATTTATTATGATGAGGAGTTAAGCAGAGGATACACAGAGTAGTCTGCGTAAGATTTGAACGATTTCATACTAATATATACGACACCCGCTCAGAGAAACCGTGTAGAATTAACTAGCTGCCATTGAAGGGATGATGCGGCCCAAGTCTCTAGTTCAACCCAGGTTTGGATTCATGGAGAGAGGTAACGCTTGTGTCAAGACCTTGGTAAGCAGCTAATTATAGGTATACTTACTTTATCATGGTCGTCGTCGTTGTTGCGCAGAGGGCCAGCACATGCGATGCTTAGCGAGAGCTATCTGTATATATGCAACAGTGTTTCTTTGTTCCCAGTGTGCGATGCAGCGTTACAACAAACAAGATGTACAAGAGCAAATCGTCATGTCGCGAGTGAAAAGAGCTCAACCTCCTAGCGTAAGGGCCTTCGTGAATACATACATGCATTTAGTATTTGGTGTCTATGTTGGGCTAAAACGTACTCACTCGTATTAGAGACCTTTGGGGATTGATTGACTGCATACTCAATTAAGTGGATTATGCGATTGCCTACATTTTACTACTTCGTTATAGTACACCTTATGTCACTCTGCATCCCATATTGTCTGGCGCTCTACCCGTTGTTATGCCTCGGGCATCTCATGAGATCGCCTTAGGGCTGTTGCGCGCCTCATTCCTATTCGTCGTTTATGCGACATTTGTTGGCCTTTCATCTGATTGCGAGACGTGATTATGTATGGATATTACGACTGCCCGGATTTCCTCTAGGCACCTCACGTGGCGGGCTTCTATGTAATTAACAGCTACTCTTTTTTGAAGGATGATATATATATCACCGTGGTTGTATAGGGATGCATGCCCAGGAGCCCCTTTAGACTCGAGCGGGTGAGGAATTAGTCACCTATAACAACCGAGTGCTATTGGATTCGAGTCAGAATCTTCTGTCGCCAATATATGTGTCCCGGAAGCAAAACCCGGCAAATTATGTGTCTTCTGCTCCTACCACTATTTCAAGTTCTAGAAACAAAGATTGTTGAGGCCCGATGCCTGAGGGAGCCTGCTACCTACCTCTCCATGGCGCGTTTTCAATCTATTTTGTTGCTCTAGTATCTAATATGGCAACTATATCCGTGCGACTCTCATATCTGGCAGTCGAACAGTGGTAAAACAAAACAAGAAACACACGACGGCATGATATATAGTATGGGATTTGGCTGGGCAGGTCCGTTCATATGAGGAGGCGGTGAGGATGGTACGAGACGCCTCACTTTTTCAACAGGTCTTTTCCAGCTATGACAATGCTACTGTAACTACTGTACGTATACTATATAACCCGTGCGGTATGCGACATGGATGAGGGTTGTTGCGTGCGCGCCGCATCGGCAATTTGGCGATCAGGTGTTTTCGTCACCCGAGAGCTTAGCATTACCCGGAGTTTCAGGACAAGTGCCGTGGACGAACGGGCTCGGGTTCGTTCATTCGTCGCGACACACTGGACCTATTTATTTATTACCACTGTGCTGTGCTATGCTGTGCTGTGCTGTGCTGTGCTGTGTTGTCACGAATCCACTGCCATTCCGGCGGTCCGTGGTTGGCGTGTGCGAGAAACCTCTAAGTCTCACGAACGTGTCCGGTTTCCCGGGGGGGTACTCCCGGTAGCGATAGGTTACGTCGGTATACCAAGGTGATTGGCCTGGTCGAAAAATCTCCGATCATGGGTGGAGTCGAGCTCAAAGAAGAGACGAAACTCGCAAGCGAGCAAACTGATGGCTTAGTTGCTGTATTATTAAGTCCTAATTACCTACCTTCCTGCTATTGGGATGTTTGGGAGATGGTGCCACACAGTCCTTCCATGTGTGCGAGATACCGTGAGTGCTTATGGCATTGCACACGTCCCAGACTGGACATGACAGACTCGATGGGTAAGAGGACATTTTTAGGAATATTGCCCAGCAGCAGGGGTGTTGTTTCAACAGCTGCATGGGATGGATGCTTTGGTGAGTCTGGTGTTGGTGATGATGACCGGGTACCTACCTACCTATTGAGACGACGATGACGATAAGGTTGTGTCTAATACCTACCTACCTTAGGTACCTACTGTAGGTAGGTAATGTAGCGCACTAAGTACACTAAATCGGACAGCGAGGAGGTTGTCATCTATCTGCTACGCACGTGTATCCAAAAGCTAGTGTAGTCTGGTCGAGTCTACTGAAGATGAATTGCAAGTGCCTGCCTCAGTCTTGTTGTTAGTGGACTTGGCTTGCAACACAGCTGGACCTCTAGACCTCTACTGTAGGTACTGGGACCTCTACCCCTGTAAAGTGCTGAATGGAACCGAATGTAAATGAATCCTCTTTGACGGTCCAGACATCAATCGCTACGCGTATACGATCTACTTATAGTATACTCTGTACTGATACACGAGAAAACATTAAAGGGATAAGTAGATAGTATAGATCTCAAATACAGTAGCGGCAACAATCGATGTGAACCAACAATACTTTTACACTGGTCGTCTGGGATTTGCAGGCTCGTTACCCACAATTGCCCAGAACGGGACCTTTGCTGTGTGACTAAGTAACAGGATGACTGACTGCCCATGGGCTCCATCGTTCATTATGCCTTATGCAGGATTGCGGGTTGGGGCTACTGGTTGGTGCTGTGACAGGCCAGAAAGGTGGGCGAGTGGGTTAGAAGGTGGGGTAACAGCGTGATGCCCTAGCGAAGGATTTACGAATCGCCAGAGAAAAATGCAAACCTCGGCGGGGTTGGAAGGCCCAAGCTCCCTGTTGCTACCTACCTACCATGTGCTACAGTACTGTACTGCCTCTGCTCCCCTGTCGGCCTATCGGCATCCATGTCATGCGAGCAGCCATTGGCCCGTTGAGATGACGAGACCCCGTGACATCGCGACAGAGCAAGGGTCATCGTAAGCTTTTTTGAGGGGTTGTTGGCTCTAAGCTGCAGCTTTTTCAGCTCACCCAATGTTTACTCTGGCGAGGTCAGACGCGCTCCTTTGACTCCCCTCGCTTGTTTACTTATTTCCGTTTTCGACCATGTCTGTAGTATACACCACCACGGCACAGATACAGTAGTTAACCCCTCAACTCCGTACATCGGCCCAAGACAAGGCAACCTTGAAGCAAGCTAGAAGCAAGCTAGGTAAAAGCTACTGTAAGTACCTACTGTAAGCTTGGCCCGCGGCCTTCGGATTACCTATCTACTGTACTGTACCATCACCTCGGCCTGCGCCTTCAACCCGCCCTGGTTCGGCATTGAATAAGGAGAGTAAGACGATGTCTGGTCTAGAGTCGCATTGAACGCCCGTGTTTCATCAAGTCGTATGAGTCTGGTGAATAGTCTGTCTGGTCTACCTACCTAGTTCGCGGCCTGTCTAAACACAGATCGATCTGCTTGCCAAGCCTCAGAACGGCGACCTGGCCGAGTTACATTTGATTTACAGTCCGATAAGCCGGCAGGTAGACTACTGTCAGCCAGCCAGCCAGCCCTACACCATCTCCCTGGTGCCAGCCATGATATCACTCACTAGTGAGGTTGCACGCGCGTAGTGCTATCTACTGTATCTATCTCAATACGTACTCAGTTCGCCAGTATCGATTTGTTGGACTCGAATTGGATGTGTACAGTACTGTATTGCACATCTATAATTGGATATTGTGTATGTACTAGTAGAGACATTAACCAAGATTGGAACTGTTGGCGCCGATGATACAATGAATTAGCCGAGAGTTGAGACGTGACCAGACCAGGGCAGAACCAAGTATTTGCTAGTCCGTCGATAGCTACCTGATAGGGCGGGAGAACAAACAGTAGCTTCGGGTCTGCGTCGGGGTCAATTGTGCACTCTCATTGGATCGCCATGTGAATCCTTCCAACAGCAGATAAGCCTCTGTTTTGCAGGTGACTTTTGCAGACGACTTATGCAGTCAGCAAGGCATGATCATGAAGCAGGATCAGACTACTGCAGCAGACGCGGCTGCGATACCGCGAAGAGAATAGCACAACAGCAAAACAAGATGCTTCCCGTCTCACATCAATTGCTTGCATATGCAACGGCATGGTCACAGAGTGGAGGGCCACAGAGGGTCATGGAGGCTGAGCACCCAGCCGATCGAGGGAATTTTGTACGGCACCATGGCAGGTACCTACGTTAGGTTGCTAGCAATGGAACGATGACGACATGGCCGTTCCGTCGCAACCGTCCATCCTCGATCGAGCGCGGTCGCCATTGTCGAAAACGATATTCGAGATTGATAAATACACTAATGGTCTCCTAAGACGCATGACGTCTGTGAGACGAACCACTAGATCGAGACTTTCAGGTGAAATCGAGACATCCCGTTGACCACGGTTTAAGAAAAAGTTCGCTGGGAAAAGGAAACATCAGATCAGAAACTGGATCTAGTTGCCCCTAAATAGGATATCTGGTCTCATAGTATACATCGTAACGGATATGTTTTAATTAATTTTTTCTTCTAGGTTTCTCCTTATCGGCTCCTAATTCATTACAGCTATCCCTTTTCGTCGTGTTCTCGCAATATCTGGAAGCATTCAATTTCTTTTGGTGTCTCCGTCATCCCTTATAGATGCGGCCCGCTTGACCCCGATGAGAATAGCTCAGGGTCTGCTTGCTGTCGCCATGTCGAAAACTTCTGATTGAAATTGGGTGATGGGGCCTGTGTTTACAAACTCCCAATCATCGCTGGACACAAATCTGTGGCGTATCCCGCAAGTGACAAGGTCTGGACAGGGCTCCCCTAAATATATAGCATTGGCCGGGAAACGTAATTTCACGGAAGACCCGGTAGGCTGTTACCATGAGTAACGGGGCGTTGCAAACTGCAGTAACAGCCCGTTACACCCGGCTGCTGGGTTCTGAGCAGCAGGGAGAGTTTTAATGTTCGGGGCGGACCGGTAGCTGAAATCTAAAGAGGTCGCGACACCACCCGAAGGTCCCTTGCTCGACAAGCCGCCCTCCCCATTGCGCAAACCAGGAAACCCTGCCACTAAACCTGCTGGAACCTTGCATTTGATGTTGTTTACCACTACTGTACAGTAGGTATCTACATAAGCTTACCTAGAGCCGGCGAGATACGAGCAGAACTCCGTGACAGGCAAACAAGTAGCATACAAGCCCGACGAATCTCTCGAGCCTCGTGAAGCTACTCAGAAGCCACCATTCCGGTGCTCGATGGCGTAGCAGTGCATGAATTGCGTAGGTAGTTTCAAACAATCGTGTACGGAGAAAATTATGGGGGATCAGTCTGGGGAATTGGAAGTGGGTTCGCCAGAGCTTGCTATTCGGCATCTGCAGGACTTCTCTACTCAAAGCTACCTGGTATAGGTTGTTTGTGTTCTCAGCCCTGTCGGAAACGGAGTCTTGACCGTCTTGAGATGTCCCTAGCAACCAATCTCACGCAACCCCAGCCAGCCGCGCTCGGCCTCCTTTACATACCTACACTAGAAACCGACGGTGCTTGACAAGACTCTTCTTTCTCGCTTGGACCCTGAAATATGTTACAGTAGATACTGTGTATCAACTAAAGACAAATGTCTTTCGGTACCACGGGCTAAACGTGGCCGGCGGGTTTCGGTAATTTTGGCAGAGACAGTATCATTCCCGCCTAAGTTAGCAAAATCGCCTGTTCCAGCCAACATCGTCCTCATAGCGGAGACTCCGAGCTTTGCTTGCCTCGCCAAAGAAGATGGCTGCCCTAAGACGGCGAAACGTGCAGCCTCCGGCCATAGCCGCGCAGCTGGAATGGCCTTGTCGTTCGTCAGCAGTAGCTCTTGTACAGCTCCCAGCTCCCTGTATTTCTTGGCCATCCAGTCTGCTGGATCAAGTTTGCTGTGAGTAAACGTACATATAGTGTATACGCCGGAAATGATTGTTATAGGACTTTCTGAGCCCTGGACGACAAGGACAATTCATTGGATAGGGGCTTCCTTCACGGCGGCTCCTTGATTATACTGTACTTAGGAGTCTGAACCTAGCTACCATGTTGCCAGAACGAGAACAGAGAGTTAGTTCTCACGTAAGAAACCGTGCGATACTGGAGTCTGGAGTTTTGGGGATTTGACTGCAACATGCTATGCAATGTGTAGGATATGTTGTGGACTTTAAGTCCTGACTAGGGCTGATGGAAGACTCGTATAACCTACACAATCGTCAACCTAAAGACGAAGACAACAGGGAATCAATTATCAATTGACTAACTCTCAACCAATTGAGCTTCGATTACCTACTGTATAAGCTAGGCCATTGTCCCTCAAAGTACCTGCGCTGTATACTACTGTAATTTTATCCGACACTGAAGGAATTGGTAGGCATACCAGGACCAAAATGACCAACCAGCACAGTACAATACTGAATGCTGTGCTGGGGGCAGTTGATTGCATTTGAAAGAGCTTGACATCCAAGCGTGTCTCTGGGGCCTGGTCCCTTTCTGATGAACTTGTCTTTGAGGGGATGACCTGTCTCAGCAGTTTCCACATATGATTTTGCCAGGCATGAGTTTGTCTGGATACCTCCATAGTACTATGCATATGCTTTTTTCGCTGTGGTTGACGTGTACATGCAGGCCAATTGCTGATGGCCGATTGCGCCCTGGCCAATCCCCAATTCCCAGTTACTATTCACTCATTTCACGTGGCGGCGCGGGTCACGATATCTTCCAATTATTGTTGATCTTTCTTTTGGGAGAATAGCCTCGCTTATCTTCTAGTATAGTATAGGGAGCAATCATGCTTTGCATTTGTCTACCTAGGGTCGAGACAGTGTTACCTACCCTATGACGCCTTGTCGCTAAGCAGCAACCCGTCATAGACATAACATCAGCAAGGTTTTGCTGGTAACAGATACAGGCGCTCACCGCCTGAACCTCAGCATTAAATGATGTAACTGGTGCACATTTTCTGTAGTAACATGATTCCCATTCGCACATGGCGTACACTAGGTAATCCTTCACCCGGAAGGGAAGTCCCTAGCGCTTTTGGACTAGCGTCTCCTTCAATGCTGCTGTGAAGAGTGAAGAAAGAGAGTACCTCTCCAATGGGAGCGAGGCGTGCTGGTTGGACAAACCCTGGCGGTTACAGTGCTCTGGAAACAGCGCTAACGAAGCCCAGCATTCACTTCGCCCAGCTGCCTGCCATATTCAGCACAGCAGCGGGACCCGCACCCAATGAGCAGCGATCATCAGCAGCTTTCCCGGTTGCGACTGGGACCCAATTGGTTGCTGCAGTACCTAGTGCAGTAGTGCAGTGGTGCTGTGTCCTGTTAGTACCTGGTACCGGCCATCACCTGCCAAATTGCCGGGCAACGACGCTCGACACACTCCATCTCCCTCGCAACCGGCTTGCAGTGAAGGTGAAACTCCACCGTGCCACGCCCGGTGAACAAAAACCATTCACTCCCCTCTGCTTCCTTTCATGCCTCTCCTTCTTCCTGCAGCAGCCGAGCGTGTGAAGTCCGACCCTGCCTGGTCTTCAACCAAGGTGCAATCCGGTGCCGCTTCTCGACAATCCTCCCCCATCCGTCATCCGTCCCTCGCAGGCATAGGCACTCACCAAGACTCCTCGCTACCCGGCTTGCTTCTCACATTGTGGTGTGCAGCAGTGCAACCCCGATATCGATCCTACCTGACCTCAACCAGGCCTTGAAGAGGTATTGCAAGCCATTGGCCTTCCAGCCGTGTATCTCTGTGGCATAACCCTCGACTAACAGGAGCAGAGACGGCACGTTGCCTGGAACAATCTCTTTTCGATCGGCTCTCGTTGGTTGACCACGGCCCGCCCGCGTAGGACGATTCGGTCTCCAATATCGGACACGGAAGCGGCACTTCGACCAATTCTTCGTCATCGTTCATTCTTCTTTCTTTTCCTGCAACAGTTTTCTTTCGAATACCCCGTGCTGGCTCAAGAGAGTGCCAACAGAAGGAAGTCGACGGTCAGGCATACCTAATGATACCCACGTCATAACTTAATCTTCTAGTGTCTTTAATTCTCTTCATCCAATTCATCCCGTGGAAAGTTGAGAGCTTAAGAGTAGAAAGACTATTCCGACTCGCTGTCGACACCAAAGTGGAGTTTCGCTTGCCATAGCATTTCCTACGACATTCTTTCGATTCAAACCCAACTTCCCCGCGATTGTATATCCCCCGTGCAACACGTGCCCAGATCGCCGAAGCAAGCAATTGCTATCTGTACCACATCGTGCTACAGATTTGTATACACCCGCTCCGACGCCTGTATTAGAGGAGTTGTAAAAATTTGGTCATTTAATTCCTGCTACATCATTCGGAGTAGTAGGAGGGAGCATTTCAGTAATTGTGGTATCCGCTTCCATTCGTTAGCAACATACATGGTCGATTGTGCTCCGAACAGCAATTGGGGAGTAGGGTTATAATCATACATCCTCCGGTCTAGATTCATTATTGTCCACCAACATGGAGGCTTCTTCACCACTGGCGGCCATGCATCCGGCTCCTGCCCCATCGTGGTACGGTCCTTCCCACAGCCCCTTTGGCTCTGGAAACCCTTTTGGGACAGGTCGATCGACCATTCGTGAGCAGCTGCAGCGGACAAGGCCGGACTATTTCAACGTCAAAGGTATCCGTGGCTCATCTCCTTCTGCCAGCTTGGCTGCCGATCTCTCGCAGAACTTCTGTCTCGACAACGAATACAGGTATGTTTTTAAATCTTGGGGGTAGCAGGGAGGTGTTAGATACTAATTAGGTTAGCCCCCGATTTCCCACGCCTCGCCGCGCTCTTTTCACATCTCACATGGTAGATCGAGGTAAGAACCACGCGTTTTCTGTGTCCGCTGAGATGTTAATATTTTCGTTCAGACTCTGTCACGACGCCACCCCTTCCTGCATCGTCGTCACCCTGGAAAATGCACGATGCTATGGATATAACCCCTGTGCCACAGAAGCAGGCCTTCGGCAGTGCAATCGAGATAACCTCACCGACTCCGATCCAGTCGCCAGATGATGTTGAGATGATGGCCGACTCCCCATTGATAATCTCACGGCCGTCCTCTGCCATGCTTGAGCCGTCGAGACCGATCACCGAGTAAGTCTGACGTAACGTCTCGTAAGCGACGTGAAGACATAACTAATAGATGGATAGCAGTCGTAAGAGACTTGGTTTGCGGCGGCCATCTTTGACACGGACGAAAGGCCACACTACTAGCGGTTTGCTAACTCGCCAGCATGCGGAGCAGAACAATCTCTCAACTCGTCTTCACCCTGAGAGCCAGGTATCGACGTTCCGATTTGGCGCCGGATCTTCTGGTCTGTCCCCGGGAGAGCTTTTTCAAGATTCTCCACCACAGGAGCGTCGACCGCAGACAGCAAATAGTCCATCTGCTGTTGCTCCTGGATCGTTTCGTAAGCAGCTACAATTTGCCAGCTTGACCGGCACACGGGATCACCGGAACGCCGCGTCGCCTTGTGCAACTCATACACGCCGCCCTTCCAACCCGTTCAACCGACCACGCCGCCAGTACCGTCGATCTCTGAGTATGTTTGAGAGCCCAGGAGACGTGATTAAGGGGAAGACCGAGGACCCAGCTCCGCAGACCACTCTGCAATCGGTCATGGATGTCGAGGAAGTGGAGGGACCGATCCTCCCCCACTTCTTTCCCGATGGTGAAAATGACGGTATCCCAAGAGTTTCTAGAGAAACATTTCTCGATCTTCTGGACGGAAAATATAATGAATCCTTCAACCAAAAGGTTATCATCGATTGCCGTTTCGAGTACGAGTACGAAGGTGGGCACATTGATGGCGCTGTCAATTACAATGACAAGGAACTGTTGGCTCGACAACTGTTTCAGACGCCGATGGAAGGGAAGACAATTTTGATATTTCATTGCGAATACTCTGTTCATCGTGCTCCTCGAATGGCTCGTTACATTCGTGCTGAGGATCGGACGATCAATGTCGAGTTCTATCCCCGCCTTACATACCCTGAGGTCTACATTTTGGAGGGAGGCTATAGTGAGTTTTTCAAGCTGGAGAGAAACCGCTGCTACCCTCAAGCCTACGTTGAGATGGATGCTGAGGAGCATGCCAACACGTGCGAGCGTGAATTGGGCAAGCTGCAGCAGAAGCGGAAGTGCATAGGTCGAGCCAAGACTTTCGCGTTTGGAAACCATGAGCCCATGATGTTTGACTCCCCCACGGCGCCTGGTCGAGCGGTTGGACGCCCGTCTCCGGACATGATGATCGGTAATTCACCTATTCTTGGTGACTACCGATCCCCCCGACGTATGATTTCCTATTGAGTCACCCAAGTTATTGATGCGTTTTAGACAGAAGAGTCTTGACGATCAATACTAAGAATCGAATCCTGATTAGACATCGGATTCCATCCACTTTTCGAACAACTTCGAACACACGGCGATAACTCGTCTTTCATTATTTCCTGAAGACAATCCCCTGGCTACGTATCCTGTCGGCTGTTTGTGGCCCTTGATATGTAGGCATTGTATATAGAATTCTGACCTCATGGGTTTGTGGCATTCTTCCGAGACAAGAAATGTCCGCCATGACCAGGGGCACCTCCCTAGAGGGAGGATATGGTGGATATTTCACGGTGAACGAAGCATTGTTCGTCTTCATCACCAATCGAGACGCACAGTCGGCGGAATCGAGATTCGATGGAGAACTCGAGAGGGCCGAAGGATGGGCGCCATCGTCTGAGATGAGTGTTTGGTCTTCATTCCAAAAGGAATGGAAATGAACAGGCTAGTCTGAAGAACTTAGGTAGCTTACCTAGAAGAGTATCAGTAGGGCGAAACTCTCTGTAGGATTAGTCAGACCGTAAGGCACTTCATTTCTCAGCATAGTAGCAGGAATAAGAACTTGTGAAAGATGTAGCTCTCGGATGCATCAATCTATCACCCACGTTCCCGTGCCGATGAAATGCTGCGCCATCTTTATTAATACACATTCCCATCCCTACCCGGAGCTTCAGAATAGAGCTTTTTTATTCTTCCATCTTGTCGTCATCCTTCTTCTCATCGTCATCATCCTCTTCGTCATCCTCATCGTCCTCTGAGATGGCCTTCTTTGCTAACCGCTCGGCCTCTTCCAGGAGGTCTTTGGGAACCTCCACATGCCGCCCCTTGGTTGGACCATTAGCACCGCTGATCCAGCTCATTTCCAACTCAAACTCCTTGTCCTTGTTATCCTGTTGTGCGACGTAGATGATTCTCGCGGCCTCCTTGACCGCCTGTTTCAGATCGAGCTTGCCTTCCGATAGGTTGAGCTTCTCGAGCTCTGCCTTGGCGGCCTGACGACCCTTGCCCGTCGCGGCACCGTAATAGCCCCAGTACATGCCGCTGGGCTCGATCATATAGAGACCAGGGCCGCCGTGCTTGCCTTCCACCTTGCCGCCGGCACCGACCGAGGGACCCGATCCCACCTCGCCGTCCACGGGGGCTTCCAGCTCCGAGTCGAATCCGCCGATGATGGCTGTGATGCCGAAGGGCCGCACCGATTGGTACAGGGTGTATGCTTGTAGGTAGCCGCCCATGCGGCTCGCGAGGTCGGATGTCGAGATGGGCGTCTTGAACGTATCCCGCCACGCGCGCGCCTCGTCGCGCGCTCGGTCCACGAAGTGGTGCCCGTCGGGGACCATGCCGGAATATACCTATGCCAGGCGGGGGGGCGAGGTCAGCATATAAGTTCGGGGGCAGCTCGGGCGTGGAGCGCGGGGGTGTGGGTGCTAAGACGTGACGGTTAACTACGTACGACTCCCAGGTGCTTGTCGACGGTGGCGATCCGCTTGTTGGCGCCGGGCTTCAGCAGCTTCGAGGTGACGACCTTCTCGACGGCCAGCACGACGCCGTCCTTACAGCGGATGCCGACCGATGTGCCGCCGTTCTCCACCGCCTTGACTGCATATTCGACCTGGAAGTTGCGGCCGTCCGGGGAGAAGATGGAGTTGGCGAGATCGTAGCCCGTTCCTATCGACGTCTGCGTGTTTGAGCCGGGGCCGTGTTAGTAGTCTATTGTTCCTCACCCTCTGTCTTGTCTATCCACTTGAGCTTGGCATTCACTCACCATGATGGGCGTCTATGCACAGATGGAGACGGCTATGTGTCTGGATTTGGGTGATTTATTGGCCTGGGAGAAAGGGGGAGTTTTTGGAGGGAAAATGACGACGTAAAATGGTTTGAAGCTCCGAGGGGGGAGGTGTCTCGGCGAGGTGGTACGGGAGGGATGTTCAGTAGAGCTTCAGGCAGCGTGAGCTGCGTGTCGTAGTTGCATCACAGCTGGTGGTACCTTGGTGTGGCTGAAGCTTGCAGCCTTGCTTCTCACACTAGCCACAACCAATGCCCCACATACCTACCCCACGAAGGGTACCTAAGTACTTACCCAGGTACACTGTCTCAGCTTTACTTACTCCTGTGCTTCAGCTATTACCACCAACTCCTACATGTAGGGAAGCCTGTGTAGGGTCGCTGCCGTCCAAGCCTTCATGTTAGCCCCCAAATACTTGCATCGTGCTTCTTGCTCAGTTGCCTCATTTGGTGAATTAATTAGGCCAATGACATGCTGTTTCAGCAGCAGAATCAATTCCTCTGAGTATTTCGTCTGAGAAGCTACATGCTTGGAGTACCCGTGGTAGGTTACGTATGTAGGAGTGGTAGCAGGTACCGCACGTAGAATTAATTAGCTACCTCCCGTCTCTCGACCCTTTCCACCTCACTTACATCCGCAGTCCCATTCCTCATCCTCATTCCCAATCTACTTCGCACTTTATTTCCAAGCAACACCTATTCTCGTCCACGCGCCTGACAGCGGCGTTTCTTACTTTCGGTTTACTAGATCGCCTTAACGTCTCTCCTCCGGCCCGCGCGCGCCACCCCACATGCACACCAGGGTAGGTTTTGTTCAATGCGCCTGAACAAAGAACGCGACGGTTCCGTTCTCGACGTTGTGTCAGCACTGCCAGCCCTCGAGGCGTTATGCATTAGGAGGGAACACCAGTGTTAGCTACTCGATCTGCTTGATCGCTGCCGTTTTTTCTCAGACACAGATTGGTTGCGCACTGGGGGGTAAGCTCAGAGTTGTCGTGTTGGTTGGCTAGGTCAGCATGTGAAGCGCGTAGCACTTGAACGACCTACATACCACGTTCCCTCTTTGCGCTTGCCTTTTACTCTAGAACCCCGCCATGGCGCAAACTCCGGCACGAACATCGCGAGCACTACCCCTCGAGATTCATCTTCCCTCGAAGCCCCGAGATTACAGGCTCGGCGATGGCCCCGCGCTCGCACCCATTCGCCTGAGTCTCGAAGATGACACGGGCGCCTTCATCGTCGACAAGCGCGTCCTCCCCCGGCGAGCCTGTCAATGGCGAGCTTAAGCTAGAGCTTTATTACGTCGTCGGCTGGCCCGATCTCCCTGTCGCGCGCGTCGCCATCTTGGCTACCAAGATCCTCGACTATGTTTCTCCCCGGACATTGGAGGACTGGGAATACAATTGTTCGTTAGAGAAAGACAAGGAGCAGGAGAAGGAGGAGATAGCGCAGAAAATAAAACAAGAAGAACGGGTCAAGGCTCATGCGGCCGCTACGCCAGCGACGGGCACATCGACACCCGCTAGTGGTACGCCCAGGCAGAAGAGACGTGGTCGGCCAAGTAAGGCAGAGGTAGTAGCTCGCCAGATCGCACAACAAGCAAGCTTTGGGGAGGATGAACTCGCAAACGTGCATTTGCCGCCTGCTAACACGAATGGACCATCGTTATCGACTCCGCAAAAGAATCGGGCTCAAGCGGTGACATATGTGGAGGAAACCGACACCAATGAGGCGATTTCCAAACAGCTCCAGGGCGGTAGTAAGAGTGGGAGTGACAGCGAATCGCAACTGGGCGAGGGCTTGGGACAGCTAGACGAGCCAGGCGAGACAGAGAAGCCAAATCCTGGCACTACGTTCACATCGCTAGACTCCTTCCTACCTACCCATTCATCTTCAGGGTATGCTGAATTTCTCATCCCCAACCTACCATCAACCCAACAAGATCCGATCCAACTCATCCCCTCTGTCCCGATTTCCTTCATGCGTTCCAATTCGAAGAACAATCAACTATCGAGGCGAATGACCCAGCTCACCACTCCTGTGCCAGTCCCGTCCTACCCTAGACAAACGGGGAAGAAGACGTTCGTACCGCTGGGGAAAACCATCACACCCGTCCCAGCGCCTCTATTGCCGCTTGCAAGAGCGAAGCTTCAGGCGCAGGCGGTATCTGTCACTCCCATACCAGCGCCGCGATATCCCGGTTCAAAGCCAGAACCGCCGAAAGTACCGCATGAGGTGAAGGTAACTCCAATATCAGCACCTGTATATTCAATACAAAGGCCACAGATGTTTCCATATGGAAAAACCACAACTCCAATCCCACCGCCCCCGTATCCGCCTTTGGGGGAATCGTCTGAAAACCCAGAATCTAAGAAACCACGCAGGGTTGCTTACACCCCTGTTCCTCCACCTCTTCCGCGGGAACCATCCGAGAAACTGCATAAGATTACTTGCACGCCTGTACCGCCTCCCCCACCATTTCCCCGCAATGGGACTACAAATCCACACAAATGGACACCCGCTGGCCACAGCCCTAGAAATCAGGCATCTAAAGCGGAGGTCGAGGTTGAGGTTGAGGTCGAACCTAATAATCAGCGCCGTTCCCCTTCGAAAAGTGCGACACCGGCTGCAAAAATTGGTAACTCCGGCAAGAAAAAGAAATCGCAACCAGAAGAGGAACAAGTATGGGAAGTAAAACGGTTGGAAGATGACAGGGTCATCGAGATCAACGGTGAATTAGCCCGACACTTCAAGGTTCGCTGGGTGGGAAAGTGGCCTCGCGGCCAAAACCCAACATGGGAGCCCGAGGAATACATCCCGGAGGCCTTGGTGCAGAAGTATTTGAAGGATAAAGCGGCGAAGATGGCCCAGAGTGGTTCGTCGCCTAGAATAGTTGAGAAGCTCACCCCCTCTTTAAAGAGAAAGTATTCGAGCGTAGCGGAAGCGTTCGAAGGCGATGACGAGCTACCAATGCCGAGCAGTAGCTTACCAGGCGACGCACGAGATGAGGAAGATGATGACGACGCCGAGCATTTCCAAGTGACGGAGCAGACTAGGCAGAACACGCCGTTTCGGAAGCCTCGGATTGACCCGGCCTTGGTTGCGGAGCTTGCGGCGTCCTTCTCATAGCTACAACAGAGCGCGATCAGGTTTGAAGTCAAGTAGCTTAGGGTCATGAACGTGAGAAAGACACGAGGGATATCCGGGGATGGCATTTGGGCTGTAAACTTAGAAAACGACCCCTTGGTCTATGTATATATCGCGATACGCACTCTTAAGGTTAACGCTTTAACAATACCTCGACGTGCCCGGGAATGGGCACAGCATGGGTTGGGTGCAGACACATAATCACAATCACAATAACAAGGCAGTTTCGTGCGATTCATTCTGCGCTATTGCTATATTCAGTCCTCAAACAAGACCCGACTACTTCTATTTTGGCCTTGATAGACTTAACATATGAAATTAGTAGAGGGCTGGCTGGTTGGTTGGCTGGCAAATTTAACACCGGGGGAAGACTTGCGTCTCCCGCCTCCCTGGGGGCTTACGGTGTACGAAGCTATCTAACTATCTATCCTACAACCTTTCGGGGGGACACTCTGGTATATAAGATATTCCGTTTTTTTAAGTCCGAAGCTACGCGTGATAGTTAAACCGTTACTGTTGGCCCTGCCCTCTGGGCTTGGGTTCGGCGCTCGCTGTGTGGTCTTAGTTGATCCCTTTACGGGGAGAGCAAGCCAAGATCTAGTTATAAAGAAAAGGGTAGATACGTTGCTTAGAAGCAGTAAATATGTTGACGGTGCAACCCGTGGTTGTTCGAGCCCTATGGGGGCGGCTTTTCCAAGCCCTACGTAGTCCTTTTAGTAGGTAGAGGGCGTTCCTCGGTGTCGAAAACAAACTCATAATAACGAGAAACATACAAATCTGCTAAGAAGGATTTGGATTATTAAATGAACGGTTCTCGATGATGATTGTTTTTAGAATAGAGTGGATATCTGTGTAAATAGAAAGCATCACGAAACAAATATATAAACAGAGATGGGGAATGAGATGCATCATATCTCGGATCATGTCCCCAGCGTCGCTCTTCCAGCTTTGAACGAAATCATTATCCTATACATAAAACCCCCCATTTGTGTCTCATTTGGCGAGGCAAGTAACCCGGAGCACCTTCCGTCCTATCATCGTCCTTTCATCATCAAAGACGCAAACCATCTATCTCCTCGTCGTATTCATCACAGGCCAAGCAAAGCCGTATCGCATCGTCGGTCCTATTCATCCAGCTCCTCCAGCGGTCCGGCGCAGGGATCAGGCGTGTGCTGCACCTCATAGTGCCGGAACCTCCTCGCGATGAATCCATACACCTCCTGCGCCTTGGCGACGTCGCGGAACGCGACACGGACGAACCCCAAGGTCTGCTCGTCCTCGGGCTCGGCGACGAACTCGAAGGCCGGCGTCTCGGTAAGCGCCCACAGCTTCGCTTCCGCGAAGAAAGAGTCGATAATCCCGCAGAAGCACGCCCCGGAGCCCGCGATCTGCAGACACCGCGTCGCCCCCCCCGTGTTCGATGTTGGCCGCTAGCGATTCGCGCATCGGGTACGACGGCGTCATCACCAGCGTCACCCGCGGCGCGACGCCCCGGATCCTGAGCCTGCTTCGCCGGGGGTCGTTGGCGTAGCTGGCGTAGCGGGACGCGTCGCTGTCCGACACGAATGTCACGGCCGCCGTCGTGCCATCCGCCCGCGCGACGCGCGCGATGGGGCCGCCGCGGACCTTGTCGAGCAGTTCGCTGTAGGTCGTGGCGGGGTGCAGGCCGGAGAAGACGACCATGCGCGAGCTTACGGTCTGGGTCTCGGGAGAAGGTCGGTGGTTTATCCCTTTCGTGAAGAAGAGCGGGAGCTCCCTGCTGTTTAAGTCGATGGGGCCTCGGTATACGCCTAGGAGCGCGCGAAATGCTGCCTCGCGCTCCGCCTCGCTATCCCAGATATCCACCTTTGGGATCGGGAGGTGAGGATGGCTGGTGCTTGTGACTGTCTTTCCGATCTCGGTACAGTGATTCCTGGAGGTGTTGGCCGTTGGAGCGGGAGCTAGGCTGGGTAGCGTTGGTGGTACTGGGGAAGTACGGGTAAGCGGGAGAACTGGGCTGTTAAGGAACAGAGGGACGTCTGAGTCGAGGAGGTCGATAGGCCTGACTCTTTTCTGGCTTTGGGTGCTCTTGTTGTCGCTGTTGTCGCTGCTGTTCTTGTTGCTGTTGTTGTGAAGATCCTGGGTGACTGGGGTGATGCTATTCAGACGGTCGAGTTTGGGTGTGTATTCAATTCCACTGCTAAGACACATCGTGCTCGCCGGATCGAGGTCGTTGCCATATAATTTCAGGAGACACTCTAGCTTATTAACTTGGTAACTGCGGTTCTTGATTCTGGTTGCGATAACTTCCATACGCCTAAGCTTCTCTTTGGCCTCGTCGATGAGGCCCTCGGCGAGGTCGGCGGCCCAGAACTGTTTTGTCCTACCTTGACAATCATCAGGGCTGCATGCGTTGCAGGAGCGTGATATGCCCAGGAGCTCCATAGCGTCGAGCTCGTTCGTCGCCTTTAGGATCTCGATCTTGCGTCTAGCGCGAGCTGCAGCGTCTGATTCATTGCTGTTTTTACGCCAGGGGCTTAGGGTAAGGTCATCGAGACGATTGATGGCCGCTGTGTGAATTGTAGCAGAGTTGGTATCCCACCCTTTCTTGAAATCAGCCATTGGGGCAAAGAAGGTTGGAATCATTGCGAAACGCAACTCGACTCGAGCTAAGCGTAAAATATGAAGGGACGAGAGAAAAATGAGAGTAGGCGAATAATTGCAAGCACTGAAGCGAAGGGCGTACTATTTGTGTTGGTGTGGGATGTAGCGTTGCGTTGTAATTATGAAATCACTGGAGCAAATAACAGTAATGGCAGGTGCGCGGAGATGAGAACGAGTGGGCTGCGATGGAATGTAGGAATGATGGGAGAAGACCGAAGGTTTATTAAATAGGGCGGCGGAATAAAGAAAACAGGGGAAGCCTTGTTGATTAAGCTGTTGTAAAGATAGGTAGGGAGGCTTGGGTATCCTATTAGGCGTCCATAGAAAGATAAGAGCCCTCTACGATGAAAGTTTAGCAGCTGGATAGCAGCATCAGCATTAGAATAAGAGATAGAGATGCTGTAGGTGTAGCTCTTGCCATCCCCGTTGCCTGTGAAATATCCAGCTAGCGTTTGTCGACAGCGGTGATGGTTGAGAGTGTGATGTCAAGGCAAGCAATTTTCCTTGTTGCACAAAGCTATCGTTATGTTTCTTGACGCGGGAGAAGCTTGGAAGGCTGCACATGTAATAAAGATGCGGATGGAAATGGGATATTTGTTTGGACCGGGAGTGTCCAGTCAAAAACCTTGTATATTCAGTCACCAGGTTCGTTGGGAAACTGCATATACAGCAAAGATTACAATATAAATAAAGCCAATCGCACTAGGCGGCTATCTCAGCGAAGCACGATACAAATTGACGTAGCTAACAAATGTAGTGATGAGTGGGAACAATCTCCAAATCAGATAATGGCCGCAGCACGTGGATGCAACGGAATAGCTAGAAAGAAGAAAAAGATGGTCTAGTTGTACATACCCAGTCGGGAGTCTCATAAGTATAACCGATATCTCGTACAGCAAACGTAGTGCCTCGTTTCGGGTACCGTTTCCTGAGGTTCCTCTTAAGCGCTTGCTAGATCACTCAGTTAGAGCTGCTAGCGTTTGCCCATCATCCAGTTTTGAGCTCTGATGACCACTGCGGGTATTTAGAGTTAGTAATTACGATTTCGAGCTTATGTGTCACTGTCCAGTGGTAGGGGAAGTATAAGAGCCACGGTGTAGGCTGGATAGGAGTCTTGCAGCTTATGAAAATGGCCCGAACACAATGAGGTGAAGAATTACTTACGACCCTCTATCCCGTTTATATTAGCCATCTCTGGCCCCGCTGTAGACCTTTGAAGGCTGTCGAGGAACTGTAGTACTGTAAGTGCACCGTTTTGTTTTAGTGCAAATTGTTGCAAAAGAGCAGTCTCCTCGGGATAGCTATGTGGTGACCCGTAAACGATATGTAAACAGAGGCCCCATGGCGAAGCCGCCAAGTTCGCGCCACACAATCCGGCACCCTGACTCCAGAAGTACGGAAGTGCGTTGCTACGCCCCGGAGGTATGGAGCTATGCTAATCTCGGCGGGGACCTCCGACAACGGGGGGGTCATGTATCGAAATAAGTGTCGAGTAAAGAACTACATAGGCTGTCCAATATAATATTGTCATATGAGCTAGTAGCAAGTTAGAGGGGCCGGCAGGATTGATAGATATGCCGTTGCTGTCATGAAATTCTGTTAAAGGGCCTGATTCTTTGAACCAGTTCTGAAGGCGTTCGTCCAGGCACTGACATGCTCTCAGGATTTCTGCGTGGAATTTTGTCTTCTGGACATGGTCATCATAGGACCGCATTTCATCCGTGTCAGCTAGGATTTCACACATATCAGCCATAATATCATAAAGCTTGTCCATGCATGATTTAGGTTCCTTCTCCCAAGGTATTGTTCTCCATTCGGGCGTGTTTAAAGGGAAACGGCATCGTTCTATTATTGCCGCTATGAGCTATGGCCAACCTTAGCACAGCGGGTGTAAGACTACATGATTAGTGTTTTAACTCACAAGAGGATATCGTCCGGCAACAAAAAGTTGGTGGCTCACTAGAGCACTCAGAGTCAGTTATTGTCATTCAGAGCCTAATTTATGGGAGTTTGAGAAGCTTTGAGACATTATCCGGACCCGAAAAGAAAGTTTCACCCTTTATAAAAGCCACTAAGGTCAAAAGAGATTGACTGCTAAAGTTACTCACCACCAGACTGATACGCAGAGGGGCTTCGTGCCTGAATGATCGCAAGCAGTCCGCTTAAGTGGCTGTGCCATTTACGCCCCTGTAACAATACATTGTCGTCGGCGCCGTGGAAAATCTATTGATTTGGATTGTTATTAGCACAAGCAGGTGAAATGCTAGTTTGGGGGCATGACCGGCATTAGCAGCACAAACCGGTAGGCTCACCTCAAAGAGACTCAATAGTTGGCAAGTAGCTAGAGTTGAATCATTCTGGGTTTGAAACGGGATAGACAGGGCTGTTTGGAGTTTTCGGAGGGCAAAACAATAAGATTGAAGAGCATATTGCGTTTCCCCAGCAGCAAATAAGCCCAAACTGAGAAGGGAAAACTGGGTGGCCTTGTTGGAGGTGTGAAGTCCATGAGCAATCTCGATCCAATCGCGAGATGGGCCTGTCAAACTTCGACCTTCTGGGAGATAATCCATCAGAAATATGCTGATGTACTTTTCTATATATGCAGTCTGTGCCAGCCCATTCGGGAGGGCAATATCGGTGATGCCAGTAAGCGAATGCCCGGACCTTTTTGGGGGCTCTTTTCGGTAGACAACTGGGACAGCCCCTGCCTTGGTAACTTGGGTATGGTTGAGGAATACGATATCCCTTTGGTAGCCGCCACACTCGAGCCCTGCATTAGAGCATTGGGTACAGGTCGGCCGCCCCCTGTCGCATCCTTTCTTTCGCTTCCTGCAAGTCGAACATCCCTTTGAACGGCCTGGGACTCCAACCATTGTTGCTCACGACTAAAACGCGCGAGGTGTTTTTCATCAAACAGGGTGCGTTGCCATTTTATGTGAAGAAACAACGCAGAAATGGGGAAAGACGCTACTTTGACCAAACACCCACGCGACAACTACCTCGGTGGTGGCCTTCTTCGAGGGGTGGTCAAGGGCTGGTCAAGGGTATGTTGATGGTTGAAGCGGTGGGCGGGGTTATCTATGACCAATAGTTATTACCCCCCTACTCAAAGACGGAATGGATTTGATGATTATAGCCTTCAAAGAAAAGTATAGATGTTTTATTCGCAAGTCGGTCGTAGAGCGTATTAGGTTAGGGGATCTGACGTGCTGTTGCTGGATGCCTGTGATGGTGTGGGTCAGACTGACTTACGTAAGATTCATCTGCCAGCAAGCCGGGCGCCACACTTGCCAGCCACAAACTAACCCAAATAGGTACATACGGCCCGATCCGTGTGGTTCACGGTTCACGGTTCACGGTTCTCGGTTCTCGGTTCTCGGTTCACGGTTCGGCGAGTTCTGCGAGCAGCATTACCTACCCAATAGATCCTTGCCCCTCCTATTCTGCCAACTACCAACTTCCACAGTGTTCGCCCTGGGGATCCAGCTATTCAGTAATATATAAGCGTGATGAAGGCGCTTTTAGGAGTCTTAAAAGCAATTTTACCTAATAATTAGCGTTACTTCATCCTTTTTCGCAAGTTTCAAGCCAACGTGGCAATAAACTTTAACCACACTCCCTTTCGTCGATATATAATGAATTAGTTGCCACCTTCATTCAGCTGTTTTAGTATCAACATCCGTATCGGCACGGTTCAGCCATATACCTCTACAAGGTACCAAGTTACCCAAGTTATGATTATTTTGCAGTTGTTGTTATGCCAACAACGGCCACGTGGTAGACCACGCGGTGCTACAAGTGCTGCTTCTCGCCTCTCTCTTACGTAGACGTCTTTTTTTGTGAAACATCCATTGTGAGATTAGCACCGTCAGTCATGGAAGCCTACTAGATAACTACATTTTGGGGGGGGAGGGGGGATATTTTGTCTTCCTGTTCTTCGTCTGCAGTGCATTGCATGTATAGGCGAGGTTGAAACTCGGATTTTTTAAAGCACTTTTGTTATAGTTAACCCAAACCATGCTTGCATGATTAGGTAATGGATTGTCTCCTCTGATCTCATTCCCTGTTCTTCATCATTATTGTAACCCACCTATATTGGCCACCTTTTCTAGCTATTCTGGCCACCCTCACCACCTAGTTTACCGGCCTCCCTATATTTACCCCTGAGCAAAGCAGACACAGAAGTACAGTGGACTGTAAGGTATATTGCCAGCTGAGTGTTTTACATAACGTCAAGTTTATTTCTATTTATCTCAGCCTACGAGCTACCCTATCTAGTCTATAAGTAGGTAGGTTTAATTTATTTTATCCTTTAAATGTAACTGTTCATTCTAATTATATATTAGTACTTATTCTACCAAGTACTAACGTAGGTACAAAGGGGTAGTTTAGTGTAGGAAGCTGAGAACCATACATAGTATATTATTTCTGGGAGACTTCAGTGTACCTCAAGCAGATTGTGCCTACAGTCAAGTTGTTGAACCGATCTGATTCGATTGCGGTTACTGCAATAAGTTTTAGTACATTAATTATTCAGTATCATAATGTTGTCGGATATGTTTCCATTACACAGGTATTCACATGTTAAGAGGACCATATAACGGAATATTCTACTTCGCGGCATTACCATTATTATCTCTAGACGGATTTAAGAGCGCAAGGCCCACAGTAGAAGCCGAGTGCACCATTCACTCAGAAGCCGAGGCTTGGGAATTGAGCGTTATGTCAAATCTATTGGCGAGACCTTCAGCTAACCCTATTCACTAATCAGTTCACAATAGACGCCACCCCATTCACTATGTGTTGCACTAAACGAGAGGGAAGCTCCGATTTGGCCCACTGTACACGATGGCCTATATATACCTCCTCTCTGCCATCTGTACTCACATTGCTGTTCCTAGTCATCTAACCCTGTTGTTCTCTGTTACTCAACTTGATCCTGTTCTACCTTGGCCACGAACAAGGCGCTGACTCAAGTCCTCGTCCCACCAACAACAGCCATTGCCTACTGCACGGTGTCGTGCAAAAAGAAAACATTCCCTATTTGAGGCTACCCTATTACACAACATGGCTCGTGTCGATCCTTCCCCAAAGGGCGTCCCCGTAGGAGGGGCTCGTAGGATCTACAGCGCAGTCGGGTTCACGAAGGGCTATAATTTCGTGCTCTGGCTCATCTTCGTCGGGGCATTCTTCATCTTCACGCTCGCCCGTCTGCAATACCTCGACTTCTACGGCGTGTTCTGTTCCTCTACTGTTAAGTCAGCCTATCATCGTAAGTAAAATTACATAGTCTATCGGGATTGACTAAAATTCGGATATCTAACTATGCTATCTTGCAGATGCTGCTCCTGGGGAATGCTTCTACTTACTCCAGCAGCCCTACAAGCTCGGAATCATGTTACACCTGGCGGGCACCTTGCCTGCTGCGCTTCTTGTCTGTCTCCAGTTTGTCCCGGTCATCCGACATAAGTTCCCAATGCTCCACGTAATTGGTGGTTACATCGTGATCATCCTGAGCATCATGTCCGTTGCAGGTGTTTGGATTATACTCCCACGCAGCTTCGGTGGCGGCCTTGGTGTACAAGCATTCATTGTTATTTCTTCGACTGCTTGTAAGTAATGGCTGAGTCTTTCTTCTCAAATTCTTGCCTTTTCTACCTGGGACCGCTTGGGGTGTAAACACTCCCTCCAAAGCACTCATCTGCCCAACGAATCAGAAACGTACTGACTGTTGTCTTGAAGTTCTGTGGGCCTTGTTTAAGGCGATGATCAATATAAAATTCCGTCGAATTGACCAGCATCGGGTCTGGATGCTCAGGGCTTGGTTTTGGGTATGTGAAATATGCTCTATTCTCATGCTATTGTGTTGAGCTAACTTATATCTAGGCAGGGTGTGTCGTAACTGGAAGAATAATCCACATTGGTGGCCTCAAAATCTCCATATTCCCCTTCTCGGACTATACCATGCCTTGTGACAAGGTCGATTTTATGCTCGGTGACCGAACGTTGGATCTATACCCGCAATGCGCGAGTTTCTACTCGGGCGAGAATCTGGAGCAGGGTGTTGCAGTGCGCACCGAATTCAACCATTTTACCTCTGCCGTGGAGGTGGCTGCCGCCTTGGGTTCGAGTTTTGGAACGGCCTATCTGATTGCCCTATTGCTCCACGTTGTCGGGTTGGAAATATATGTGAGCCACTACTCCCTCAATTATTGCAGCTCTTTAGCTTTTGTCTGAAATTATAACGTTTAAAGCGCTGACTCCCCTCTTAGCTCAGCCTCACTACAAATAAGCCCCGGTGCCTCCGTGTCGTCTCTTCTGATCGGTAAACTGAACCTAGTTCGATAGATCTAGGTCCCGAAGCTAGGCCTGTGATTGCACTGGCGGTAGCAAAGTTACTTTAGACTTAGGGGGTAAAGGTGGCTGATGTGTCTCAAAATAGATGTAATAAGGGCTTGTGGTCAAGCGTTTGGAAGGAGATTCAAATTGCTATAATGTTCTAGGGATTTAAGGGGCCATGAAGGTCTCGTCCTTATTTGGGTAGACGGGAGATCGGTAGATTGTATGTATAAATAGCCTCCCTTTTAATTGCCGACTGTCGAGATCTCGGGTATGGGTACTTAATATGTAATATTTACTCGTGTTGTTGTGCAAAGGTCTAATCCCTCGTGAGCTAATATTGACTCTAATTACGGGGGCGGAGTTGTCAACGTGAGAGAAATGCTGTGCAGGTCAGATAACAGTAAAGTTAACCACGCATATATGCTGGATACCCGAATGAATAAATTACGGCATCGATAATACAGATTTATTATTTTTGCTCGTGCTTTTAGACTAGGGAGGTACAACTAGAGTAAAGCAAATGAAAATTAACAATTACATGGCCGCTTGCCTGCTAACTCCGTCTTACCGTTTATTATTTATTTATTTTTTGATAATATTATCTATACGCACCTTGCTTTAGCTCTTGAAAGCTTGCCATACCTTACATTCTTTGCTTTGCCCGTTGGAATGAGAGGTCTTCTCTGTGCATTTCTTTCTTTCTTGGCTTTTAGCCTTTCTCGCTCCTCACTCGCTTTTATCGCATTTATCTTCTTGGCGTTCAGGATGTTTTGACGTTGGTTGCCTCCATGTCTGGCACCTTGGAGCCATCGCACCGGTACTATGACAACAAAGTTAGTATAAATTTCCACAAAAGACTCTTATTGTTACTAACCGCCATCTCCTGAAGGGCACTGCGTCCGTCGTACTCCTCCCTACTACTGCGGACGTTTGGGTCGTATTTTGCCTTGATTAGAGCGGTGACGCAGTCTCTGCGTAAATTTCTCGCTGCTTCGTGGAGACTACCGTCGTTTAGGCGGAATTCTACCTTCAACAGAGCCTTGACTGCATCGATGTCTCCCACTTGGGAGGCATAGAAAAGCGCCGCTTCGTCGAAACAGTCGTAGCTTCGGGAATCAGCCTTCGCGTCGAGTAGTTTCTTCACTATGTCTCCACGACTATTCTTCGCAGCGAGTATTAGGGGCGTCGTTTAGGAAGACAGCGCTGTAAATTTAACGTTTGCTGCCCTATAGTAAGCGATTCATCCCAGAAAGTCCGTGTTGATGCTGGCATGGATATTATACTTACCTTCCGCATTGATTAACGTCTTTATGACAGCTGAAGAAACTATTCGACCCCTTTCGAATTGAGCCAAAGCCTACGCAAGTGCGGTTGCATATTCTACGTTTTGGGTCGACGGTATTTCTATACATCATCCGCGATTGGCTCTTCGGTAAACTAGACACTATTGATGCCTTGATACGACACTCAAATGCATGGCACTGCGCCCTTCGGTGTTTGCCTAAAACGTAGTTGGCAATCTAGAACATGCCGGAATTAGAGAGGTACGGCTCGATCATGGCATTGGTTTATGCCAACTATATATCATGTAAGCAACCATAACTGTTTAAAATAGTTGGCAAGAATTACAGTATGCACCTTGTGTCCTAAGTCACAGTAGATTGTCGCACCCATGCATTATGTACTTTACATCTTTTCATATTAATACTAAGAGCGCGACCGACGAATATAATCAAGATTGTGATGGGGTTGCAACGTTAATAATAGAACTAGTTATTTGGCCTCACAACTTTTACTTGAGTTGTTGGTAATCATAATATCCTAGAAAAGTTCATTCCTCAAACTATTCAAGTAATCCCACCAAAGATCTAAGTCGGAGGCGGAAAGCTGCTGTTCGGGCTAATGAACTTAGCCGTTCAGCTGGTACGCTCGTTTTTGCTCATTTATATCAAAAGAAAGCCTCCGCTGATCTCAAGACATACATGGAGATGATTCGCGACCCGCAAACCAGGGATGCATCAATCACCATGCGAGCGTGGCGGCTATTGTACGAACTGATGAGAGACAAGCATCCCGAGGCCGCACACCTATTGCTTATCATGGGCTCAATGAACGTACAATGTATTCCGAATTCATTCTTCGAGAGGGGCGAGCTCTACACGCAAGTCCGCCAGTTGGTGGACTATGGGATTGTCGAGCCTTCAGCTGATGGGATGGTTATTACCGTGACGGCTATAATTCGAGAATGTGTGCAAAAGTGCCTTGATGATGAAGGAGATCGAGATTTGATCGAAGAACAGGTGTTATCTGTTCTGTGCAACAAAGTCCACGGCGATGAGCATCGCGCGGCCGAGGTCCTACTACCCTGTGCCCTCGCGGCACTCAAGTTTCAATCAACATCGACCGACATTAAGCTCAAACTGGCCAATTTGAACTCCGAAGTAGCCAAGCTGTATGGACACACGAAACAAGATCAGCTGGCTGTTGACCATTGGAAGCAAGCCATATCCCTATACAAAGAAGACCCTGAGAGCAACCACAAGTTGCTTCAGGGTGCGAAAGAGGCACTGAGAGAAGCGCGTGTGCGAGTTAAATCTACCGAAAGCGACACAAAAGCGACAGGCAAGACAGCCGCCGGCATTAGTAGTCGAGTTGCTAAAGAGAAGGAGGAGCTGTTAGCGTGCGAGAAAAGCGCTGGCGAACATCACCCGGACACGATCCGCAAAGCAAGCGAATTTGCCAAATTACAATTGATGCACGGTGGGAAGAGCGAGGCGCAAGCCTCTGCTGAACTATACCAGCGCGTCTTGGAGTGGTGCGAGGAGAAACAGGGAGACAATAGCATCGACGTCGGCAGACAGCAGTTCAATCTTGCTCTCGCGCGCGAACGCCAGGGCGAGTATGACGAGGCTGAAAAACTGTATCAATCGGCGCTACGAATCGCGGGGTCGCATCTCAGCCCGGGGAACCCGGAACTACTGAGAATCCTCGCCAATCTGGCGTCCTTGTACTGCAAGCAAGGCCGGCGGGAGGTTGCGGCGCAGGCCCTCCGGGCCACGTTTCTAGGCCAGCAGAAGGCGTTGGGCGGAGACCACCCCGACACGCTGAAGACGAGACAGAACATCGCCATCATGATGGGCGACGAGGGCCAGGTCGACGCCGCGGTGGATGAGCTCGAGGATGTGTTGCGCGTACAGATTCGACTGCTTGGGCGCGATAACCCAGCTACCCTCCAGACAGCGTTCACCTTGGCCGTGCACTATAGCTTTCAGGGCTTGTGCGGAAAAGCAGAGAGTTTACTGCCGGAGCCGCTCGGGGTTCAGAGACGGTTGTAGGGGGACTCGCAATCGAATACGAAGATGACAAAGCAAACGTTGGAGGAGCTGTTGGACCAGATGGACATGTTGAAGGCATAGGTCTATTAAGAAAGCCTTCAACGGCAAAGCAATGGCAGGAAATACAGGATATCGATGAATCCAATCTTATCAAGGTGTATTAAATGTAATTATTAAGGCGAATATATAGTCTAGTCCATCACTTTCTCGTTATGATACAAGCATTCTAACTCTGGGCCCGAGCCTCCTTACGCGACGACTGTCTTATCGTGAGGCTTAAGAGGCAGAGTAACCGGCGTGCAGGAAATGTCCCGGTCAGAATATATTTGGCCGATAGTCCAGTTCGGGTTCTGCCAATAGGTCTCCTGGCAGTCGAGCTGCAAGTCGACGGTGCCGTAGGCGTGGAAAGTGACGCTGCAAGGTTCTGATTAGTGTCTCTCTTCTATCTCTTCTTCTTCATGGAAGACTTACGGGTACTGGGGATCTTCGTCATTGCAGGTCCAAGTCTGGTTGACGTTGAGTTCACCCGAGGGCCGGCTGAAGGAGAAGGACGACTCTATCCCGGACCCCTCCGGCACCTCACAGTTGTAGTTGATGTTACCGTAGAAGAAGTCGGACAACCACGTGCTGTAGGCGGTGCACGACACCTTCTCTGGGAAGGCAGGGTTCGTCAGGTTGAAGGCCACATTACCCGACGAGATCTGGTGTGCTGGTGTCGAAAAGATGTAAGAGGCGTGGTAGGTGAACTCCTCGATGGTCCATGAGAAGTCGTCAAATGATATCGACGTGCAGCCCGGGATGCTGTCGCGTGGGTTCAGGCCATAGGGAGCCGCCGCTACAAGAGGTAGGAGGGTGGCGAGGGTGCCGATGAAGTTGTACATTCTGATGGGCTTGTTTAATATGAAGGTGTTGTTGATATATAGAGGGAGGTGTATAACGAGCTGAGGCTAATTAAATGTAAGGCCGTAGACTGATGATTTGATTGATGATCTATCATACATTTTCGTTTCTGTCGCGAGAGTGCGATGCCTTCTTATAGAAAATCATCTTAATACTGCCCCTTTATTGAACCTAGGCTAAAGGGCGAGAGGCTAGAACATTCAACGATACCACGAACGGTATACGATGTTCGTCTACTCCCTATCGTGAGCCGACCACCGTGAGCCGACCATCGTGAAGCCCAATACGGGATACGCCATGACGTAACGGTGATCCCAGCGTCGATAGTGCTTTGTTCGCCAAGATCTCGTATTCTCGCTGGCCGAAGCTGATCCAAGTCACCGCCTGCGGGTCATTGTAAAAGGAAAGGCAGCGCCGCGCCGTATTGACTCACTTCCAGTAATACTGGATAGTATATTATGAAAATCTTCAGCTTCATAAAGAGGCTGTGCGGTGAGCTACCCAGCTGAAGGAGATTCCGACGCTGACATCTATGCTCGTGTCTTAGACACCGTATTTGGTCATATGCCAAACCAAAAAAAAAAACGGTATCGCATCAGCACCATACAAACAATCTTATACGTACAGTACCCACTTACTTGTCTTTCATCCCGACTTCGGGTCGCCCCGAACCTCGTGAGGAATACCTACCACTACGAGCAGGATCGTGCATACCGCTTCTTCTCTCCCCTTCGCCGCCCTACTGAATAACCAATAACCGAGACGCGAGGGTTGTCGTCTTGGGTTCTAGACCAGACCTATGCCGCCAGTTTGACCTCTTTTTCCCAGTCCAATACAACCTTTGAAGGTACCTACCTAATGGACTTAACCCAATCGCTCGAATTTTAATATCCAACTCTACGTCTCATTCTGTGTCGCATGGCGTTCTACTGTAGGGCACGATTATGAGTGACGGGGAACTATAGTAGGCCTGCAGCTCTAGAGTTCTAGGGCGCCGTGCGGGCTGTACTTAGGCAGGTGGCCTAGGGGTCTAGGTACAGGTACCTGATGGCTAAGCTCCCCGCTAAAACACGCCACCTCTCTTCTAGAAGTATTCCACCAGTCTTTCGTCTTTCGTAGCGTGACAAGCGGCTCATGATATCATGATTATTTACGTTCAGGCGATGGAACACAGTCAGAATTGCGAACGACCTCCCAGAACTTTAGTAATTCTTCTTCGCGCGTCAAGCGCTTTCATGTAATTTATCGAAGCTGAACAAAGGCACCGCCTCCTTCTATTGGTCACAGCGTGAGTGAGATATTGTCTCCAGCTTAGGTACAAAAAGGTCTACAACCAATACTCTCAGTTCCCGACAATTGCATTCATGATGATATCTGGGTTGAAGAATCCGCGGCATAACACAAACTACCTAGCTTGGCCAACCAATATAATATGAGCGAAAGTACGGATTTGGAACTGCGCTGGTTCGCAAAGAAGGCTTGTTGGATCGTAAGCAAATCTATCTTGCGCTACAACTGTAATCTAAAACAGTGCTCGTGGATTATACGCTCTTCTAAACCCGATTAAACCTGTGCACGCATCATGAATATGTATCATGAATATGAACCGTGCTTGTATATGAAGATGCGCATAGGCGGTAGGTATCCAATAATGAGGGAGGTTCTAACGATTCCCTCTCAACTTAAATTTTGATCTCATTTAATTCCTCGACGACTTCCTCCGGAATACCTTTATTGGCGGGCGCCAGCAAGTCATCCTCACCCATCGCCCCATCCCAACCGTTTGCCACAAGGTACTCGCGGAATTTCTCGTCGCTCTTTTGAAGATCCTCACCAGTAATGTTAGGCACGAAGAACCAGGTAACCAGGATCCCGGAAAGACCTGCGATGGCGGAGATGATGAAGGTCCATCGCTTGCCCAGATTCTCCTGGATGCGCGTGAACACTTCAGTGCCCACCGCAGCACCAGTCTTACCGACCGCAGCTGAGATTCCATAGCACGTTCCTCGAACCGCAGTGGCGTAAGCCTCTGATGACAAAAGACCGAGCATGTCGCCGGGTCCGAGGTTTCCGGACGACTGCATGAGACCATAGAGCACGACGAAGAGGGGCACGATGTCGGTAACTGTCTCGTAGGCGAGGCCCACGATCAGCCCGAAGAGGAGGTAGCCGCTAAAGCCAACCATCATGGTATTCTTGCGTCCGATGCGGTTGCACAGGTACGCGCCGATCAAACGCCGGGCAGCGCGAGACTGCTCAGAAGCAAGGTCCACTCAATATCGGTCTGGATATCCTTCGTCTTGACGACGCTGCCGATGATAAGGCCCGAGAAAATACCGTTGGGGAATGTGACGAAGTCGTAGAGAAACCAGGCTCCGCACGTGCCGATCAAGGTCTTCCAGTAGTATCTGAGGATCAGCTTATACGGGACTCGCTTTTTGATAGCGCCACGCCTATACAGCTTGCTGTTGAGCATCTTCCATCGGAAATAGAACACCTAATCCCCCGTCAGTAGCCGCACAGAGGTGTGCATCAATCGATCCAAAGCGACACTCACGCTCAAGGGCCAGATGACGCCGATGCCAAAGCAAACACGCCACACCGTGTTCAGGTGGTTCGAACCGGCGGCGTTGAGGACAATCAGAAACACGGACAAGACGAAGGGCCCGCCAAACGAAAGAGGCAGGTTGGTGACGAGGATGAAGACCGGCCCACGCTGTTTCGGCGTGTGCTCGTTGGCGGCCTCGCTCGCGCTGACGGAGCTGGCGGGGTACTCGCCCCCGGTCCCGAAGCCCGTGATACCGCGTGCGACGGTCAAGAACCAAAACAACCCGATCGGGGTGCTAGCCGAGGCCGCGGTGCCGAGGATGCCGCCGATGACGATCAAGGCCGTGGTGATCAGGATAGCCCATTTTCGCCCGAGATAGTCACAAACGAGACCGATTGTGACCTGACCCAGAATTTCGCCTACGAGCAGGGCGTTGGACACCTGCGTGCTGTAGTACGAAGTGTACTCTTTATACAGATGGGTGAGAACGACATTTGTCGCAGTCCTAAAATGACATGTTAAGCAAGATGTCTCGGAGGGCTCGTGGGATGATTGGCATACATCAAGTTGTTTTGGTATCCATCGGAAATTAATGCAAAACCTGAATGCGGGCGCGTGAGCTATAAGTTCTCAACGGTAGTAAGATGGGTATGAACAAGGATGAGCTCACCTGCACAGAAGATGGTGAACAGATCGGACATCCTCTGCCTCTTAGCGGACACCTCGACCGAGGGGGCCTCGGGGTCGTCCGGGTCCGGGTCCGCGACATTCTGCTGCTTCTCAACTGGAGAAGAAGCGTTCGAGATAGCAAGGTCTTGGCCGTGGATATCGTCCGCCTCGGCAATCTCTTGGACGGTCATCTTCACGATCCCCTAGTCTCAATCGGGTATGCCAAGCTGGATAGGTGAGCTACGGCAGTTGGACGACGTTAGTTATACAATTTGGAAAACCTTAAATCACCAACATGAAGCCGAGAGGGTTTTTTTTTCTAGTGCTACTCACTCGCCCACGTGTTACTGCGGAACAACGCCAACCCACAGTTTAATGTTGCCGCCATCTTGCAGATGCTCTACCTATTGTATTGACGCCAGAGTCCATTCGATTGGCGATCTGTGGAGTGCTACAGACCCCTTATAGGAAGGTCTGCAAGGACCACTGTCCGACAAAACCTTTCTTTGACCTTCAATTTCCCTTTTAGGCAAGTTGAAATAGAATACCCCCGTCTTCCTCTACCACCGCGGCTGCTACTGCTTCCCTAACCTAGGCTTTTTTTTAAGCTTTGCATACTATAGCATACCTACCTTAGGTACCTAGTGTTACGTATGGCTTTTTTTTTGTATAGGGGATAGTTTTGTTTAGCGGTCATGAGCAGCGATGTGTATTAAGTCAGGTACAACAGTAATAGTTTTGATCGAGATAGGCGGCATATGACGATAAAATTAAGCTGGCAGGTACTTATATAAATAAATCACTATCTATTATCTATAAAATTACTTACCTATAGCAAGTATATCTATAACTAAACAGGCTATTTGTTTTTGTTGAGCGCTGTTCTTATGGACCGTTACCCAATAAGTGCCAAGACTGAACCCACGTGCTTGTCTCGCAACTTTTTAGATGCGTCTTATCTAGGTAATAAAGCATAAGCATCTTACCGCCTGTCACGGTCATCACGATCGCAGACAGACATCACATAGGATTAGCTTAGACCTTCGTGTAACAATAGAAGTCAATATATACCCTACCTGAGATCCTGACACTGCCAAATATTTTCTTATTTCCTTACCTAAGTAATTGAAGGTTGTTCAAGTCTAGAATTTTGCATTAATCTCTAATATCTTAACCACCCCTTATTAAACGCAGGCTTTGGTACGGCATATAATTTAATATTAAACCCCATATTAGCTGTTAATTCACACGTGCTTCTATATTCGCCAATCTAGTCCAACGGACGTAGAAGCAGTCTTAATGAAAGATACTAGGTTATATAGTATAATAGAAATTTTCTTTTTTAGGTTAATGTGACACTATGCCTTATTCCTCTTTTTCTCCTCGGGTTTAGTTTTCTATTGCCTGGATAACTTAAAAAGGCGTAGAGCTCGACATAATAATAGCGACAACGTGGCACAAGTGTTGGAGCGCATGTTTAAGAGGTAGCTGAATATATAAATAGCTTCTGGATTACAATCTAGTTAAAAAGCTAGCTATCAAAAGAAGTATAATGTGGTCAGGCAATCTGGCAACCTCCCGTCTCAGAAAATCAGTTAGTTCGCGACTTGCCGGTTGACTTGAGTAATACCGTCAGCGAATTCCATAATCGTAACCCGACCTTCATCAGTTCCAATTGCAACTGTCCTGCCTCTGATAGCTAGGCGACCTGGCCGAAATTCTAGGGGGAGGTATAGGAATTTAGTACCGTTCCGGGTTACCCAACCATACGTTTCATCCGCCGAATAAAATGGATGACTCCGCCCTATCATATCTGAATTTGGTTCAAAAATTGTACTGTGAATGGAGTTTAGATGGGCCTTGAACACATGCTCAGCTCGGCCGGTTGCAATATTCCACTCCCGAATAATAGTGTTGTGATACGATCCAGATGCTACCTTCCTCCCATCCGGAGAAAACAGTAAAGTCACAGCTTTGGGGGAATGAAGTATACGTTCAACCCGGCCCGTTTCAACTTCCCATACCCTAATAGTGTTGTCAAGTGATGCCGATGCGAGCTTTCTTCCGTCCGTGGAAAACGTCAGAGTCGTAATCGAGTCGGAGTGGCCTTCAAGAGAACTTTCGGTTTGACCAGTTATAGTATTATATAACCAAACAACTTTGTCGTTGTCGGCCGAGGCCAGTTTCCCTCCCTCGAGAGAAAATCCCCATACTCTTGGTTCGGTTGGATTGTAGGTGACGTATCACTTCCCCTGTCGCAACATTCCAAAGTCGAATATAATCGTGGCCCGTCGATGTAAATGCTACCTTCCTTTCGTCCCAAGAAAATACTATCATCTCTACCCATGAGTCCTCGCTTTCAATTGTATGCTTTATTTGACCCGTTGTAACGTCCCATATACGCAGTGTGCGACCGGAAGCTGATGCCAGCTTACTTCCATTAAGAGAGAACGCCGCAGTATTGATCCGATTAGAATGGCGGATTATTTTCTCTGTCCGACTTGTCGTAGTGTTCCATATTCGAATAGCTGTACCCCAGTTATATCCCAAGAATTTGATGCCAGCTTAGTTCCATCAGGCGAGAATGCTAGAACTTGAAGATTCGGTCAATCCCGTCGCGATGTCCCATACACAGACAGATGGGTTGAGGTCATTCGACAACGACACCAGTCTTTGGCCATTAGGCGAAAATTCCGCCGAGAAAACCTTCGTGAAGTGACGCCCGAGATTGTATTCAGTATCCCATGTCGCAGCATCCCATAGTCGCACAGGTGGCTACCATTGGGTGAAAGCACTATCCCAAAACGGGCGGAATGAATTTCAAGTATATGTTCAGTATGGCCTGTTGCAACATCCCATACTCGAACCGTCCCATCGATCGGTCCCGATAATATTTTGTTTCTAGGTGAGAATATTATATCGTCGACCCGATCTAAATGCCCCTTGAGCGAATGCTTGAGTTGCCATGTCGCTACATCCCACACTTGGATGGTCTTTGGATCAACTAGTGACGCCAGCTTGCTCCAATCCGGTGAAAGTGCTACGCATGGTCATCATAGAAGCAATAAACTTCGAGCGTGTGATCGTTCTGGCCACTTCGAACATCACACATCCAGATAATTAGTACCATCACGGGATCCTGCCACCAGCTTTTCTCCACCCGGCGAAGATAGCACAATTTCGATAGAACTGCGGATTTTGAGTATATTTTTAGTTTGACCACTCGCGACGTCCCACAACCGGAGGTTTTCCGCATCTCCACGTGAGCCTGACGCTAAGAGGTTCCCACAAGGAGAAAACGCTACGGTATGAACTGCACTTCTATGACCTTTGAGTATGCGTGCAGTTTTCCCTGTTGTCATGTTCCATATCCGAATAGTTGGATCATTAGATCCAGAAGCCAGGAGACACCCGTTAGGTGACATTGCCAAAGTTGAATATAGTTCGAATAATTAGCCTTGAAGCATATGTTCAACTTGGCCAGTCATAATGTTCCGTACTTGAATGAGTAAACCATCAGAAGTTAGAACTAGCCTTTCTCCATCAGGAGAGAACATCAACTCTATAAATCTGCCTTCGAAGGTCTGTAAATTAGGGCCCCAGTTTCTGTCCAGTCCTGACAAAATATTTACCTCATCAATATTGTGTTGAAAAAGATTTCGTATCTTGCTCGCTTGGGGACTGAAGAGGACAGTACTGCTATAAAGTTGAATGGGCGTCGATTCGATGATGAATGCATTTTTTAGGATAAATCTTTTGGCATCGTCAACAAGAGAATGGAGTTCGCTTTGGTCTGACTATTGAACAGACTTAGCATATACAGATAGTAATGAGACGAGCTTTACATACCGAAAGAATCTCTAGCTTATTAATTTATCATTCGAAAACAGTTGTCAGGCTTTGCCATTAGACTAAGTGCTTCTAGTCAATGAAGGAAATGGACCTTCAAGAATGAATGGACTCGATCATAATGATTAGCGTCATGCGGGATAAATGAGAGGTGGTCAAACCAGGATAAACAGGCGTATCGTATAGGAGCTAATGGATATGGATTAGGGGGTTCTATACCGTCCGGGTTGAAGTCGAAGCCTGGAACACCATAGATATTTCCCCTTAGATTTGCTGACATTGCGTCGATAGAGCGCTCGCATATATCAGCATGCCCTTGGGCAACTCCATTCAGCTGAAGCTTTGACTCATATATCTCGTCTAGATAGTCCTTAGCCGACTGGTGGATGAGAAAAACCTCTTCCCCTATGATTGTTAGAAATGAGCCACATTGTTCAGCTACTGTCCGCGGGACATCATCTCCATCGGGCAAACCAGCAACCACCGCAAGCTCGGGGAGAGAGAGTGGGCGAAGGGCAAGAGACACAGCTATTAGGACATCCTTGCATTCCTGGAGGTCTTGAATCTTATCCACCATACGACCATACAGTTCCGACATGCCCTTAGGCATACTTTTGATTGTCGCGGCAGCCTTGTATGCAGGTACTTTTGAAAGCTCCTGTAACGCCAGGGCCACCCACAAGAAAGTGTTGTCGGCTCATTGACGGACTTCAGCGGATGTCTAATACGTGTGTCACAAGGCATGTAATTAGATAAAGGGACTTCTGTATATACCTAAGTCAGAATAGCCTCACGAAGGTATTTTAGAGACCCTCTTGTGATAAGAAGAGTCTATTGCTTACCACATGCCAGGGTTCATGACAATACGTGATACAATAAGGGCAGACCGACAATCCATCTATTAGATTCATAGTAATAAGGCATATATTGTTTACTAGTAGGATCGATCCATGCGACCGAATTCATGGTTATGAGACATGGCTTTATACACAAGTATCGCGACAGGTGTTTTGCTGAACCCAACTCCCTAATTTCAACTGCAAATGTGCAAGGGTGTTGAGTTGAATCATAAATATATCTGCAAACTGTTCAAGCATGAACTATTCTTATTGCAAGAGGAGGAAATTATCTCTCTAGTGGTACAGTTTTAACGAGTCGTTATCCCTTATTATAGCAGAATATATCGGATCTCGGGCATATGCAGTGTTGGCTTAGGTAAAGTGCCTTGGGGTTTGGTTCCGTAACGGACTGTTTTCTTATATGCTTCAAGAGTAAACCCTTTTCTCTTTTGATAAAAATCGGGGTTAAAAGGTTTCAAGTGTTGAAAACAAGGCGTCAAAACGAGATCCCGTGTATTTGACAGTTTTATAATTAGGTAGTGCTGTGACGTAGTAGAGTCGGGGCTACGGTTAAGAATGCTGCGGAAGGTGGAACTTGACAGCGCAGCAAAGTGTCAATAATTACCATAGACCCGGGTTATACTTAACCATCGCCTTGATTCCTGCTATTCCTTATTTCCATATTCGAGAATGACTGCGATGCTGTCTTGTTGTATATGCTGATATTACAACATAATGTTATTACAGCTTACCAGGTTAGAGTGCAAGGTACAGTACCTGCTTAGTGCGTAACTACCAGGAATGCACTCGACCAGGTGCTTACTTACCTACCTAGGTAGGTATTCTCACCGCCTAATATTTTAGGGGCGTTGCGGGGCGGTGAGTGAGATCCCTGTAGAATATTGCCAAGCAGAAAAAAAGNNCCCCTCCACCCCGGTCGCATCGCTTTCCTCGCTTGGTTCAAGCCTCGAGGTACGATAAAAGTCTTGATGCCCATTGGAAATCGCACCCGGGTGAAGTGAGCTAAAACTCATATTCTCCTCAAATAGCGAGAAAGCCAGAGATTAGTTCACCATGGGAGGAAAGCGTAAGCGCAGTGCCAACAAGGCCGGTACTATCAACGGACAACCGACACAGAAACGTCCCAAACCCAACGAAGCCATCACCGACGGTGCTGAACCGAAATCCCTCGACCTCGACACGTCGCCTTTTGCAGACGAAAACACTGGCGAGAACCGCAAGCGCGAGGCAAAGATATATGATCTACTCGGAAGCCTCGATCACGACGAGCGTCTTGCCGCCGCCGACGCACTGGTCACGGGATTGCTCGCTGGTTCTGAGCCGGCTCTGAAGAGACATCTTGAAAAACGATTATTTCGCGGCCTCGCAAGCTCTCGCAATGCCTCCCGTCTCGCTTTAGCCTCGTTCTCACCGAGATCTTACGCCAACTATTTGGATCATCGGAATCGGTCAAGACCAAGTTTTCTGGCCTCACCTTCGACAAAGTGCTGAGTGTGTTGGTCGAAGCGACGACAACCGGTGGGAACGTTCCGGGGCAAGAAGAACGAGACTACTACTTCGGGCGATTGTTCGGTCTACAATGTTTTGTCGAAGCCAAGATCCTATTTGCAGACAGTACTAGGTGGCCAAAAGCACTTGAGTTGCTGCTCGAGATGGCCCAGAAAAAGGCCTGGATTCGATCACATTGCGGATGGGTTATAGTGGAATGCCTTCCACAGATGGGACAAGAAGGGGCCGAGGTGGCGCTTCGAAAGTTCTCCGAAATAGGTTTGGGGAAGACTGCTGAGGGAGTCGGCATCTGGCTACGCGCTCGGAGCTGCTATCCCAGCACCAAAGTTCCATCGAAACCTTGGACCGACCCCCTAAGTCCTGCTGCGCTCCCGGAAGTCGCTCGAGTATTGAAGGAGAATGTTGCGAACGATACTGGCGAAGATGCCGCAGCGCTGAAACTGAAACAGAGTAACTGGACAGCGCAACTGCATTTTGTCTGGGACTTAATCCTGACGACCTTGTTGGAACCAAACACCACAGACAAGAAGAACACGAAAGAACAGGTCAAGCTCTTCTGGACCACTGTGATTGATGGTACGCATTGGCACTAGGGTCACATTTGTGTAATTCGAACGTCTGGCTAATCATGTTTTAGACGGGCTCTTTTCCAAGAACGCTTCGGATGGTCAGAAGTTCCGCGGATTCATGATATTTCAGAAATATCTTCATGGTTTCGCTTCCGTAGACAAGTCGCTAGTGAAAGAACTCTTCACGCGCAACTTGATGAAATGCTTGATCAACCAAGCGGCCAAAGAAGACCGTTATCTTCATCGCGCGGCTTTAAAAGCACTACAATCAATCGAGAAAGTCGTCGAGGCCCACCATGACCTCTTGATACCAATCTTGAAAGTGCTCATGGGAAAATTCGGCCTCTACGACTTCGATCAACGTACTGCCTCTAAGACGCTTGAGAACTTATTACAATGGGTCACCCCTGACAACTCCAAAAGGGTTCTCAAGCTTCTTCGTGAACCTATTTTGAACCTAAAAGAGTAAGACTCTTCTCGTTCGTGTCGTCTATGCCTATTCTTATCAGTTTCTAGTACACCCAATGATGCTGAAAAACTGCGACAAGCTTATGCGGACTACGTTTTCAAGATGACCATTCAGGCGAAGGCATCGGTTACCAGTTTACATGATGTTGATAATAAGAGTGCCCTCGAGATTGGTACTAAAGAATTGGTGTCTTGTGCCTATTCTACGCAAGAAGAATTCATACCACCCCTTTCAGAGAAAACTAGGGATATGTTTCGCAACCGACTCTCCTCTACTTTTTCGAAAGTAACGAAGCAGCACAATAACACGGATTATCTCTGCGATGCCGTTAGATCGGTGAAGCCGACAGCCGTGGCAATGAGTGACGAGATCGAAGTTGAACGCAAAGGCGCCTTGAAAGCGATGGCAAAGCTTCTAAAGCCGTCTACTAAATCAGACGATAGCACCAGCAACCTATCCGCAGGGCTTGCGTTACTTTATGCGGCTACTCTTTTACAACTGTACAATGGGGCGCCGGACGCACTTGGCATCCTTCAAGATCTCGAAGCTTGCTCAGAAAAAATGAAGAGCAAGGAAGCGGGGGCGTCAGAACTCCTAGTGTGCATTATTCTTGCTCTAGTACCCCGGAAATCACCTATGATACGTCAGATAAGTGAACAGGTTTTCGAAGCATTTGCCTCACAGATATCATTCGACGCCCTCCAGCTTCTCACAGAGAATTTGCTAGCTGGAGAAAACACAAGAGGTTATCAGGCTCTGTTTGAAAATAATGATGAAGATGCGGAGATGGCTGACGCCGCAGATTCCGATTCTGACAACGGTAGCGGCGACTCGGACGAAGATGAGATCCCTGAGATCGGCTCCGATGTTGAGTTTGTAACACTGAATGGAGCAGATATAACGTCTGACGTAGATGGGGACGAGGAACAGGACGAAGATGACGAAGAGAAAGATGATGAGGATGAAGAAGAGCCCGAAGACGCCCACCTTGCTGCAATTGATGATGCTCTTGCTAAAGTTCTTAATAGTCACCGTCTCGATAAGGATCAAGATGCCGAGTCATCTGATGATGACTCGGACATGACCGATTCGGAGATGATGGCATTGGATGAAAAGCTTGTTGATGTTTTCAAGAATCAGATCAAGAACACTAAAAAAAACGAACGAGAAGAAAGACGCCAAAGAGTATGTCGTTCTCTTCAAGCATAGAGTGTTGGACTTACTCAACATCTACGTCAAACAAGAAGCGTCGAACACCCTGGCCCTCAGCCTCCTTCTCCCACTCTTGGAGCTCGTACGGACAACAACTGCCAAGCCTCTCGCGAATAAAGCGATGCATATCCTTACCGATTTCTCAAAGGCGTCCAAGAAGACCCGGAGCAAAGACACACAGGTCGACGTAGAAGCCCAGATCAAGCTGTTAACAGACATTCACCAGGAGGCTTCTAGAGATATTTCGCACGCTTTTGGGAAGGCTGCATCGACGGCAAGTTTACTGGTGGCATCAAACTTGTGGGCTGCTGACCAGGAGAACGTTGATCGCATCAACGCCGCATATGCGGAGACCTTCGCCGATTGCCAAAAGGGGAAAATCAAGTTGCAGGGCGCTTTCTTCTCTGACTGGGTGAACTGGGGCATGGGTCATGCGAACAGTAGTAATAGCACAGGTGAATAGAAATCTATGGAGGGACTCGTTGCTCAAGCCTAGAGCTTCGAAAACTGTCTTAGTTACAATAGATACCCCTTAAACACAAGCTTGCGTGTGGCAAGTAGCCCGTTTTTCGGAAACTTTTAAGACTTTGGCCTGCTGAGAACAAGATCTGAGTCATATGGTGTTGGAAACATGCTTAGTCGCAGGTGCAAGATTTGTTGGTAAGTGTATCCCTCACTAACCCGTTGCAAAGAAACCAGAATCGGTGCGATGGAAAGCTGACCTGAAGCGTTGACTGGTGAATACCTAGGACGACCCCTCTTCCAACAATGAATTTATGAACTCTTTCCTTTTAAATTTTATTTAGGTGTAGCTTTTCTACCCCTATAGAAACGGCACCTAGTAGGGTCGGCTTTTACTCAACCTACTAGGTAGAACTAGTAACGCCAAATTGAACTCGATTTCTCGCCGCACAGGCGAACAGTCGCGCAAATACAATAAATATCGGGGGAAACTCGAGTTGTTGAGTTCTATATAACAATCATATAAGGCGATATCGGTGGCGTGTATCATTTCCATCTACAGTAATCACCTACCATCCGATGCCTGCATCCTGCCCGTCGCCACATTGTACGCTAGTTCTTCGTGCACTCCTCGAACTAGGTACAATGGCCACGATAGAAAACGGTAGATGTTGTAGGCGAGATATCGGGACCAGGGATAGATCCGCGACCCCGATCCGGGCGGGACCCGGCATTGCTGTGGGTGTTATCGCACCTACACTAAGTATACCATCACCAGCGCCAACTTCCGTTACCCATCTCAGGATTGGAGTTAAAGAACGCCACTTCTTTCCTCCCTAGTCACAGGCGGATTGGAAGAAACCAACCTTATCTATTGTTGTATACTCGGCTGAGACCATCACAAACATTGGGCTAGCTCGGTTTGGCGGACAACCTATCACCAGCTGCATCGCGAAACATACGTCTGTATACACTATGCGGCGAACACGTTTCTTTTTCGTCTGTGTTCACGTTGCATCGGTGCGGCGTTTTCACATAAAAATGACATTCCCTTCGTCGGCGTTGAACTTCGTGTATCGACGTGCTATATATATCTACANATTAACCCCCCCCCCCCCCCCCTTCTTCCAGGTTATCGGATTAGATATGCCAAGTTATGATATAGACAGGCCCAGATTACCATGAAAGCCCTCAGCGTCGGGACCTACTTCCCGCAACTCGCCGGCTTGTCCCTCGATCCGCCGGATCCACGACCCGTCGCCCTCGGCGGCCAGGGCCTCACGCACTGCTGCCTCATCGCGCTGAACGAGTCGCTCGTCGTCAGCGGCGGAAACCTGTCGTATGCTAGTCCTTCTTTCGTCGATCCCGCCGTCTCCATCGAGGACTTGCTCGACGCGGCGCAGAATAACGAGTTTCCGTGCGGCGCCGAGTTCACGGGCGGTAAAGGCGGTGCGCCTCTTATAAGCGGTAAGTAGGTAGCCCGACGAAATTCGAGGACAACCAGCTTCGCCTCTTCATGAAGACCGCATACCAAGTCCCCAAGCCACCTTGCTATCCGTCCTTGTTTTGGTGTTCACGAGATATACGCTCCGCCTCAACAGCCTCTCTAACAAACAATAGTCACCTACAGCTGGTGCACGGAAAAATGCCCAGGCTGGGAGCTATCGCACTTCAACGTGCTGCAGCAATGGGTCGGGCCGCTGGTGCAGTTCATCGTGCCGGTGAGTAACCCCTGAAGTCATTTCCCCCCTGTTTTAGCCGCTTGCGGAGTCAAAAGAATCTCCCATTAGAGCGATGGACGTGTTTCGGGAGCATGCGGAATTCCTAAAACCTGTACCGATTTTCCCTAAAAGAATAATTCCTGACTCCAGCGAGCTATAGTGTCTGGCGTTCTGCACCAACGTGCCGCGAACGCGGAAGCTCGGGATCCCGGACGTCGTGTTCAAGGCGCACCCGCGGACCGTGGTCGGGTTCGCGACGTACTGGATCCGCCTGCTGGGGGCGCTCATCATCACCCTGTTCGACACGCTCGTGTGGCTGTGCATCTGCTTCGCGTTCGCCGGGCCCATGTTGTTGAGCGCCGTCTACGAGTACGCCCTCGACCGCAAGGTCCTCGAGTTCCTCTCCCCGCCCAAGGGAAACCCGCCCAAGATCCCCATGCGACTGCGCGCGCAGTTATTGCTGGCTGTCGTGTGTGGGAATATCCGGATGGCGATGCGCGAGAGGGTGGATGAGCGCGATGGAGGTGGTCGTGTCGATAGCAGCCTGGATGACCCCGAGAGCACCAAGACTGTTGTGCCTCATCGCCTCGTGCATAATAGTATCTGGAAGCGCATTATGACTATGGTGGATGAGTATGAGGCGTCGCGGATTGAGGGGAGTGAGAACTTGCAGCAGGATGTTTCACTCCCTACTAAGCTGAAGTCATTGCTGAATTCACAGGAAAGGTGAATTGACTCATCACCAGCATCGAGAATTTTCGGGGTTGCTTACTGACAATGTCTCGGTAGCTTTGGATCTACTGTTGGGGCTTCGATTCTGTTCTTTGTCGGCGGGTTTATCTACACCGTGATAGATAGTGAGAGCAGCTTGGGCGACAATGATACCGCTCATGCGTTGGCGCTCGGCATGTGTAAGGCTGACACTCCCCAATTATATACCTCCTTGCCATCGCTGTTTAACCAGTTTCCAATCCCTACCTAGGTGGCTCCCTACTAATCTCCTCCAATAGGGTGGATGGTGATACCATATCTAGCAATCATAGCCTGCGCCATGCTCGCAGCCAACAGCCCCAGCGCTCTAGACGGCATCGTCTACGACGGCGCGAACACAGCGCTACCCGACAAATACGAGGCAAGTTTCTTCTCCTCGCGCATCCAGGCCGTGAAAGAGTACAAGCCGTTCGCCATGGTCCTGCGGCTGGTCGAGGGGTACAATCCCGTGGAGACAGCGTTCGAGGGCCGCTTCCGCACCGTCAAGCTCTGGAAGCGCGGCCTGAACAAGCGCAAGTGGGTGCAGGAGGCCGTCAACGACTACGAGGACTCGATGACGCTCCACCGCCTGGGCAAGAGCATCGCGCCCAAGAAACTGCGCGCGAGGCTCACCCTCAATGCCCAGGATTGCTCGTATGTTGCCGTCGGATCCCTGTTTCTGGTCCTTACGCCGAGCGCGCTGGCGTTCATCTTGTCGTATCATACGCCGCGGAGCGGCCTTTCTGTAAGTTCGTGTTGCATTGCTTGATCTCTTTTCTTCATTTTCGCAGTTTCGCTTCTAGCGTGTTTCGTGATATTCAGATTAAGGGGGAAAATAGAAAGACTCGTCGCTAATAAGTCATCTCTACCTCGTGTAGTGCCGCAGCTTGACATACCTCACCTACGCCACCAGCCAGGTGTGTGAGATGGTCCTGTGGTCTCTGGCGGCGCGCCTTAGGGTCAAGTATGGCAACGGGTGGTCCGAGGTGGCCCCCATTGCCAAGCGTTTTTGTTGGTACGGGCAGGTGTTCGTGGGCTTTTTCGCGATACTCGCCGCTGTCGGCGGGTCCATCTTACAGCTCCTTGGTGTGTATAGGACCTGTCTCTGTCAAGTGAGTTCTTTGTTTCCAACTCTGTCAAAACTTGTGACATTACCATTACCACCGTCATCCCAATCTCATTCCCTAACTTTGTGGACAACTGAGTTTAAGCGTCCCTCATCGAAGTAACGCGAGGCGGTTCATGCAAAAGACAAATGCAACCCGTGCTAATTTTCACTATCTTTTATGTTTCAGGTACCCGCGACATTCTGGCCGTATTTAGAAGGTCCAGAAGCCTATTTCCCACTAAGCACGAACAGCCAAGCTGCCATTGAAGCCGCCGATGCCTGGTGGACTGTCACTGGCAGCACTGCGGTTGGCCTGATAAGCATCGTCACTGCGCTGGCGTGGTGGCATCAACGACGGTTACGGAAGGTGTTTAGGAATGAAGCGGACAAGCTAGAATTTGACGAGATATATTGAACTTCGTTGTTTTAAACAGGATTGAAACTTGACAGGATCAGGAGGGATCAGGGACTAGGGACGTATTGGCGTTTGCCAAAAGGGTTATGTCTGAGTTGTTAGCAATATTATATTCCGTTTTGGAGATAATATCTTAAATTTCTGAGTTATAACTAAATTTGGTGTATTTAGCTCAAAGCTGGAACGTCTTCAGATCAGGTTGAAGTCCGCAGATGTTCCAAGTACTGAATGCATCGCTAGTATTGGATAAATATACATAAATGCCCGTTCTAAGGCCGCCCTAGATAAAAGCACCGTGAAAGCAAGTAGTAGATGATTATGTCCATATAGGACAGGATAACTCCGAACAATGCAAGAACCGATAATGCGGGTATCTGAACTTTTCCCAACTCCCAACGCCTACAGCATAAACAAGTAATCATCTACTCTAGACTGAAGTCCCACGGCTTGAAAGCAGCCTTGAACTTGTCGACGTCCTCAACCTCCTCTGCGGTGGACTGGACGACGTCGCGCCACAATAATCGGACTTCGAGGCCGAGGAGCTTTGCCATAACTCGACGGCCGAATTGCAGATCAAAACGAAAACTGTCGTCCAGTCGCATGACGAGCTCCTTGCTCTGGATGCCGGTTTCTCCATCATCGGACCAGATCCAGACGCGGAAGAAGTCGCTCGGCTCGTTGGTAGCGGGCCCGAGATTCGTTTCCTCAAAAGTAGGGTATTTCTGGTTCTCAGCCTCGACTTTGAAACCGGCTTCGACAAGGCCCTTGCGAATTAGGTGAAACGACACAGGCATGAACTGCCAGTGAATATGAATGCCCCTTTGGCGACTGATCTCCCACGTGACTGCGCCGAGTTTGTACTTAGACTGCGAGGCCACCATCGCTTGCATAGCCTCCTTGAATCGGGTCATGTCTTTGAACACGTTATCAGCATCGGCACCCATTGCCTGAAATGTTGGCTCATGAGATAGCGGGATGATCAATTGGTGGCAAGGAAATGAGAGGCCGGACGAGGCAAAATGATCCTGGCTGGGCAAGGGGCCTTTGGCGGTGGTCACGTAGGCTTCTGTGCCAATGCAGCAAATCATGTGCGTATCTATATCCACGTTGCTTAGGCAAAAGAAGCAGCGGTCTGGGCCGGGGGGAGGTGATTGTTTGCGCCGCTTATACCGACCACCACCACGTTGGTCACGGTTATTTCCAAACCGGTTGAACTGTCCGTCATCATTCGGTGCCATGCGCTTCCGCGTGGTGGAGAGAAATGGGGAAGGAGTACAACCGGCAGGTACAGTTGTGGTCGACTCTCCGGGCGTGATATTAAATGCATAGAGTGCCTTGGCTTTGGAGGAGTTGCCGAAGGGCGCAAGTGATATGAACCGCGTTATGGCCTTGCTATCGGACTGATCATCCGCCGAGGGGTACAAGAACGGTTCGCGCTCGTAGAAAAATGGGCCAGGTGATGCAGAGAAGTGGTATCTTGGTTTTAGCGTGGTGCATAGCTCTGCTATCTCCTCTGAAGCGACTATCGCGTCCTTGTTTTCCGGTGCGATAGCTACACTGGAGTTGGCTGTAACAGCGGCAGCCCAGGGCGTGGTCAGGAGGATGTCTGCAGTGTTGGCGCCCCGCAATGCCTTAGCGTCGCCGGCTGTGTGAAACGGAAGGTGCTGTTCCTTCGACTGGCCACCGACGATGGATGCATCCAAAACGCCGCCCAAGGTGACAATGCGCACTCCGTCTGATGTCTTGGTTATACTTCGCTTGCCGAGGAAATGTAGGTTCTCGCATACCTATGAATACAATGATTAGCAAGAACGGAGCGACGGCTAGTAGAGGCCGGGAGAGGCGCAATCTAGTTCTCACATCTTCATCCTTCTCAATGCGCTCAACTACTAGCTGGGGTAACGGTGTTGTGCCGACTGTGTAGTAAGTCGAAAGAGGTACGCGGATCGCACCGTTCAGAAGCTTGTTGAGCGTCTCGACATCTTGATCGGCAGCGAAGAGATTGCCGGTGACAATAGCGAACGAGAAGGTCTGCTTTTTGTGCAGTGTTTCGAGCTTTGCGAAGGCCTCCTGAAGCTTACCATCGGGGCTGCCCAGTACAATTCTGGTAAGAGATGTCAGCGGTCTCTCAGTCATTCACGTTTGCCTGGTGGGATGAGGGCCTACACTTTGGCTGCCATGGCTCGCGACGAGAAGTTGCCCTTCCGGGAGTAGGAGGTGGTCGGAGATGTAGCACGGAGCGATATAGTTCGTGAATAGTGGTGATGTTGGTGATGCAGAGCTCTGAGCTTGGCGCCTACCTCCCGCTGTACGTAAGTAGGTACGTAGCAGATAAGGTGGGCACTAATCTAGATCCAGCTAGGTACATGATGATAAACCCGATAAGAATGGATAAGATGGATTTCGGATCCTATCTGGCTTATCTAGCTTATCTTTATGCATTAGCGCTCCCGAGCTTGAAAAAAAGTTGAGTTCGAGACTTTCTGGGATGCGATTTCGATGGTGGGGCGAGTGCTCGCAACCTTACTTTCACGTACGTACGTACCTACCTACCACCTGCACTCTCTGACCTCACAACCACATGCTGCCGACTTCTTCTTCTTCTTGCACCGGAAGGTAGTCGAGATGCCCGCAATACATTCCGGGCGGGTGTTCAAGTCCCGCAAGGGCAAGACAGCAGGGACGCCGCATCAGAAGAATCATCGGTGGGAGTCCTTCACCAACAAGATATCCAAGCTCCATTCGCTCGATCCCCTCCGCCGCGTTCGCCGCCATGATCTCGACGCCGAAGACCTCGAGGCCACGACCTCCTACCTAAGGAATGGGCTGGAGAAATGGGCCGAGCTCAACCTCTCCAAGGGCTTTACCTTGTTCAAGCGGGAATTGCAGCCCCTCTGCGACAGCTTACCGCAAATACTGCATTTCGAAGGGCGCATTATGGACTTGCTCGAAAAATATATCTCTACACAAGACCTGGAATCACTGGAACCCTTACTCGACCTCCTGACTGCCTTTGCGCACGATCTGGGCACGCGCTTCGAGAAGCACTATCCGCGAGCGCTCTCGCTCATCATCCAACTCGCCAGCCGACCCCAAGATGCAGCTGTCGTAGAGTGGACGTTTGCTTGCTTGGCCTTTTTGTTCAAATACCTTTCGAAGCTTCTCGTTCCGGATTTGAGGCCAACCTACGACTTACTTGCACCATTGTTGGGAAAGGCTCGGAACCCGGCCCATATCACCAAGTTTGCTGCCGAGGCTTTAAGCTTTTTGGTAAAAAAGGCTGCAACCCCAGCAAATAGGGAGAAGTCACTGGCTCCGTTTATCCAGTATGTCCGTGATGATTTCGCCGCTAGCAGGGACAATCGACACTTGGAACTGTATTACCATGGGCTCATGACCATGTTTGCCGAGGCGGTGAAAGGTCAGGGTTATGGTTTACATACGTCCGGACCAGATATTGTTAAGGCACTAGTGCGCTCCGTACTAGACGACCAATGCATATCTCTGGAGCCGATTAACTGGTCTGAAGTTGTCTGTGGTGTGCTTGTCAGTTTAGTTCACCACACGACCTCTGAAACATTCCTCCCGATTCCTAAAGCAATTGCCGATGAAGTAACGAGCGACGGGTCTCGGGCTGAGTTCCCTCTGCGTAATATTCTCTATATCAGGTGCTTAGGAATTATATCGGGCGTGCGCAAGGGAACTCGCATTGCCGACTGGCAGCCGATTCTTGCCGCTTTGTTGCAATGTCTCGAGCCCATCTCGAAGAAGCCAAGTGTTCTAGAGATGGCTGAGTCGACAGCTATATGGCAGCAACTGCTAGTGAATACAGCTATAGTGTGGCAGCGGGCGCCGATGGATGTAATAATCCCCCGCATAACTGAATTTACCGCTGTAATGACTCGTGAGCCATTGATCAGTTGGTTCATACCATTCTGTTCGTATTTCTCCGATTTGGATTCGACCCGCTTCCGAAGCTTGTTCCTTAAGTCATTTCAAAAGTAAGGCGTTGCACCTATGCCAACTACACACAGTGGAACTAATTGAAATGCAGATTCGTTGTTCAGCATTGGTCACAGGGCTCTAATGAGGACATGCTCTGCATATTCTTGCCACGTATGATCGAGTCTCATGCTTTACCAAACGTTGGCGACGCAGATGCCTTCTCACTGCCTCAATCATGGCAGGATCAAATTGTCAGTAAATTTGAGCGACTAGAAATCTCCCCTTTCCCCGAACAGGCTGCATCGGATGGATATGATAAGGACCCCAAAACATGGCGTGACAAGTGCTTGCCCAAGTATTCAGCCTTGCTGCGCCTCTTGGAGTTGACGACTATTCGACCGTCGACTATCGGGCCTATTGCCGACGTGCTGTTAAGAAAGCTGAAGCTTGCGTTAAGGCCCTCGCAATCCCCACTCACCGAAGAAGCCCGCTTTGTCGTTAGTCAAGGCTTCTCTACTTATCTTCGACTGAGTAAGGCAGCTGGGCAACTGGATTCTTCCCTGGGGGCGCTGCTCAGAGCAGCCACTCCACGATATTATCATTTAACAGGGTTTCTAGAAGCGCTACTTGATTACGAAGCGATGAATGCCCGTAGTGAAGACCGTAGTCCACAGTCTCAGAGTGAAGAAAGCGTCAGTCATGAGGGAGAGCTCGACCCATTCCTTCGATGCCTTGTTCAAAGTTTATCAATGCCATCACATGAGCATCGGCTAGCTTCTTTACATTTGCTTAGCCAGGTTGATACAGCACCAGATGAGCTGGACTGCCTTGCACTTATGCTGCAAGCTGAAGAGACGCCTGTGGATCTCCAAAACGCTCGAGCATTGTCGATGCATATGCGCAACCTTGCTGTTGCATATCCTAATCTGAGTGAAAGCTCCTGCTTCGCCATGCCATTCCTTCCTTTTTGTTTGGGCTTTTGACGGTACAAATGACGCCTATCTGGGATTCTGCAGTGGAATCTCTAAAGCAAATTGGCCAGACAAAATCTGGAGATGATGTTATTTGTGAAATCGCCTTCAAATGGATTGAGGTCCCATCTAAGCGGTGGGAAGGTTCTTCAAACGGAGCAACTGCTGCGCGCAAGTACGGTCAAACTGATTTCGAATGTAGAAATCTTTCAAGCCTTCACAGTCGAGCCGAGGATGCGGATCATGTAATCAACAATACGTCTGACATTATTCTAGAATCATTCGAAAGGGGCCAAGAAACGGTGCCAGAAACGCCCGTTAATGCACGATCACAAGCTCTCAAAGTCTTTTTGGCCGCGCCAGCTCTTGCAGAAAGGAGATCTCGAAAACTGGTCCCTCTCTTCCTCTCATGGAACTTGGGCCCGGAGGAAGAAGATGCCCAAGAGGAAGTGGGTGAAGACGATGTAGACAGATCATGGTCTCTCTTCGACAAGAAGACTATGATTGGAGTGTTTGCTCAATTTTCAAACCCCAAAGTCCTGTTCCAAAGTCCGCAGGTTTATGCCGTTTTACTTGTGTTGCTTTCAAATGGTGATATTGAGGTACAAAAATCTGCCCTCAAGGCTATCTTAACATGGAAGCAAGAGGGCGTCAAGCCATACCAGGAAAACTTGGAGTATCTGCTAGACGAAGGTCGGTTCAAAAATGAACTCACAGTTCTTTTCCAAGGAGATAAGCAAATTCAGCCGGAACATCGGGCTGAAGCAGTACCTGTGCTGCTTAGACTTTTGTACGGACGGACCATTTCTAAGAAAGGCATTGCAAGTGGACGGCATGGCCTACAAGCAAACCGCCTAGCTGTCCTCAGACACCTCAGCGTTGAGGACATGGGAAGCTTTCTTGACATCTCGCTAGGAAATCTCCGCAATATTCAGCTAGCTGGAAAGTGTACTACCGGAGACGAGACCTTTCAACGAGATCTCATGCCTATTCGGAAACAGGTCGGATTTCTAAACATGATGGAGGCTATGATCAATGAGCTCGGAACGAGTGTCATTGGGTATATGGACCGGATACTTCCTGCAGTTTTATACTGTTTGGTGTCGTCTTGCAGAAAGCTCCAAAAAGCTGCTGATGAGGCAGAAGAGGAGGAAGAGGCACCATCACAGAATTCGCTATTTCGAACTGTTCGTAGCACTTCGCTGAAGTGTGTCATCTCGTTACTGCAAAATGCACCGAGTTTCGATTGGACCCCTTATCGCGATACTTTGATTAAGGAAACTATAAATCCGCGCCTCGATAAGCTTGCTGTCGAGAATGCCCAAGGGATATCCGGAATTCTCCAACTACTTTCTACGGTTTCGCAAATACCGAAAACGGCATTGTTTTTTACTGTGAATGATCGGATCATTCGCCAGTTGATGGAATTGGTAGCCTTTGCCAAATCTAAAGAAAACGTTAGAATCTTTTCTCTTGGGATTATACGCAATTTGGTTAAGTTGTCTCAGCTGCCAGCGACGGAATGCGAATTCAATGAGTTGATTGCCGAGGAACTCATTGAGCCTAATGTCAACTTCATCTTAGAAACGGTCGGCCAAATTCTCAAGACCGAACAGAATATTGGGAAAGATCTCCTCTTGGCATGCGTTGAAACTGTTGTTGAGCTTTCTCCGATGGTTCGGCAGTCTCACCACGTTGGAACTTTGATCAGCGTTGCTGTGTTCCTGCTGGATCAACCATCTAAAACAGTTAGTCCGAAAACTAAAAGCGTTATTCTCCTGATGGTTGAGAGATTTCTTGCTTTGGAGGGAATGGTCTATGAGTCTAGCTTATTGAACCGTATTTACTCGACAGTCGCGTCACTGTATAGCTTCTTCCGGGACCGAGCAAGTCGCGAGACCCTCTCAACTGCCCTAGCGGTGTTGCTTCGCAGAGAGAATAGAGAAATCGACCTTGCCGAGCTATGCGCAGATATCAATGCCTTCCGCCGCAACCGTATCGACGAACCTGATTTTGACAAACGTCTAGCAGCGTTTAATTCTATCTCTAAACCCAGAGATGTACCGTTTACCCCAAGGGAATGGGAGCCGTTGATACACAATATGGTATTTTACATCAAACATGATGAAGAATATGGCGTGCTTTCGGCGAATTCTGCAGATGGTCTTTGTGGTTTCGTAGATGCCGTTGCATCTTCAACAGGTGAGGGGAAAGACGAATTCCATCAGATGCTTTCCACTACCGTTCTGCCGGCACTATACTCTAACGCCAAGGAACTCTCGGAGACTGTTCGCCGAGAAACTATGAGAGTGATGGGATACCTGATTTTTCGGATGCCTTCTTGGGGCCCAATATCTGATCTCGTAACCCTCAACCCTGTACCAGACGAGAAAGATCCAGACCCTAGCTTCTTTAGCAATATTTTGAACCCTGCTGCACTAAGACAGATGCGAGCGTTGCAACTATTGTCTAAAGTCAGCGTTCACACTACTTTGAGTAGTAAGCATGTTGCGCATTTTTTCGTGCCTCTTCTGGAGCACTTCATCTTCAACCGCCCGGATGGTAGTGATGACCATGGCGTGGGTGCCCAAGCAGCAACAACCATATCGGATTTAGCCCTTGCTCTGGAGTGGCCTCAGTATCGGGCAATCTTGCGTCGGTACATAGGCTACGTTGAAACCAAACCGGACGCTCAGAAGCAGTTAGTCAGACTTCTTGGCAAGTTTGTTGATACACTGACGGCTGCGTCAAACGAGAAGAGTGTCGAGAGGATGGACGTTGATGATTCATCAAACCGGAAATCACATCTGTCGAGCACGTTGCCCGCTTTTGAAAAGCTCAATGAAGACGTACTCTCCAACATCCTGCCGCCCCTTCTGAATTATATGCACGAAAAGGACGAAGCAACCGTCAGCTCGCGTGTTCCTGTTGGAATCATTGTTGTTAAGGTTCTCAAACTTCTTCCCGAAGAGTCCTTGAACCAGAAGCTGCCCGGTGTACTGACGGATATCTGCCACATTCTTCGGAGCAAAGCATTAGAATCCCGCGATATGGCGCGCGATACGCTATCTAAGATGACCTCGCTATTAGGGCCGTCGTATCTTGGATTTGTCCTGAAGGAGCTTAGGGGAGCCTTGACTTCAGGCTATCAACTCCATGTTCTGTCATACACTATGCATACTATCCTAGTGGCGGTCATACCTCAATTTCAGGCTGGAGATGTTGACTATTGCCTCGATGATATTATGGCTATCATCATGGATGACATATTTGGGGTTATCGGCGAAGAGAAAGATGCGGAGGGATACACAAGCAAAACAAAAGAAGTCAAGAGCAGCAAGAGTCAGGATTCTATGGAACTCATTGCTCGGTCTGCTTCGGTCAACCGACTCGGTGACCTCATCAACCCCCTCCGTTCCTTGCTACTCGAAAAGCTCGATCTCCGTATGGTGAGAAGGATTGATGAGCTACTCTCAAGAATTACAACTGGTCTCTTGGGGAATGCTGCTGCCGCAAGTCGAGATACACTCGTTTTCTGTTACGAAGTTGTCCAGCAGGTATATGCAAGCCAAAGTGTTGGTGCTGAGCCAAAAATGGACCCAAAGATTAGGCGGTATTTGCTCCAGAAAGGTGCAAAGAAGAGCGGGGAGAGGGGCACTACAAGCAAATACACTTATAAACTGGTCCGGTTTGCTATTGACGTGTTGAGGGCTGTTCTTAAGAAACACGATAACTTGAGGACTTCAGGTAATATTACCGGTTTAATACCGATCCTCGGTGACACTGTGGTTGGAGGCGAGGAGGAAGTTAAAATTGCTACGTTCAAGCTCTTGAACATCCTCACGAAGGTTCCTTTCAAGACTGACGATGCATCAAAACTCTACAAAGTCGCCGCAAAAGAAGCAACGAAATGCATTGCGACGTCGACATCCTTCGCCGGAGACCTTGCGCAAGCTTCGCTGAAATTAATGGCGGTCATACTTCGAGATAGACGCGATGTAGTTGTCAAAGATGCCGCAATTGATATGCTGCTTGGGAAACTCAAGGATGATTTGACGGAGCCTCTTTACCGCCATATCACATTCAACTTTCTACGCTCAGCGCTAGACCAGGGGATTGAAACCGCCGTCGTCTATGATACTCTCGACTACGTTGGCAACGTCATGATCACAAATGATGATAAAAAACACTCGTGACCTCGCCCGAGGAGCTTTCTTCCAGTTCCTGCGAGATTATCCACAGAAGAAGAACAGATGGGCAAAACAGCTCAATTTTATCGTCGCAAATTTGAAATACGAAAGGGAGGGCGGTCGTCTTTCTGTTATGGAAGTGATCCATCTCCTATTGATGAAATCGGCCGACGAATTCGTCCAGGAGGTTGCTGCTAGTTGTTTTATTCCCTTAATATTGGTACTAGCCAACGACGACAGTGAAAAATGTCGCCTAGCTGCCGCTGAGCTCATCAAAGAGATATTCCGTAAAGCCAACAAAGACCGAACATCAAAGTTCCTTGGCCTTGCACGAAACTGGCTTGAGCAGGATGACAACTCGTCTGTTCTTCAACTTGCGATCCAGTCCTTTTCACTATACTTCGAGGCCAAAGACCCTTCATCACGAGATAAGAGGGATCTGGACCAGCTGCTTAGTGCTGTGCTTGCTGTGTTAAAAGACTTTTCTTCCTGGGCAAAGGAAACAGACCTAATAAAGGTTATTCTCCGTACCATACCAATTCTGATCGCAAAGCATCCAGCCACTACTCTGGCTCATGATGAACTCTGGCGGCTGGCCCCATCACTTCTCTCTCATTCCGATACACTTGTCAAGGCATCTGCAGGGCAGCTAATCATCACATATCTGACCGACTTCAATAACAATAGCAAGAATATGGATCGCACGCAACACATCGTTGGATCGTATGGAAAGCTTGACAAGACAATGATCGAGCGTCTAATCATAGGTGCTGTTGGTGTATTAAGCCCTGGCGTGGTGGCACGTTGGAAGAAGCGACAAGGCAGGAAGCTCAATAGTAAGGATCTCGGTGCCATAAGCAGCGAAGTCCCTGTTTCACAGGAACCAGTGGATTTGGATGAAACACTAGCCGCAGACACCAGCCGAATAATTCTCATGCTCAGCAAATACCTGGACGCAGGGACTCGAGATACAAAGACAGAAACAGCCGAAGCAAATGGTGACGAAGAAAACGACGAGGAAGGTGCAGGTGGGGATGAGGACGAGGAATGGGGGGGTCTCGATGCTGAGGATGAGAACGCCCCAGACCTGCAGATTTCTCTATACAACCTCTGTACCTGGGTCTCTGATATCCTAATCGAGGAGACACGTCCCCGAGCAGCTGCCCTAGTTCCAAAGGTCGCAGCCCTCGACATCATCTCGATCCTGGTCGGGACATTACCGGCAGACAAACTACAGCCCTCCCTACACGCGCTGCTGATCCCACTGCACCAGCTGACGGATCCGTCAATCCCAATCCCGTCAACGATCGATGAGGCGTTCAAGACGCGACACGAGGCGCTTCGAAACAAGGCAACGGAGACGATGGACGCCCTGCAGCGCAAGTTCGGCACGGCGGACTACACGGCGGAGCTTCTGGCAGTGCGCGAGCGCGCGCGCAGGAGGCGAGAGGGTCGGTCCCGCAAGCGCAAGATCGAGGCCGTCATCCAACCCGAGCGGTTTGGAAAGTGGAAGCGCGGACGCCTCGAGAAGAAGATCAAGAGCCGCAAGGAGAAGGGCATCCAGAATCGCAATCGCAGACACCAGTATTGAGCTCGCTCCTTTGCTCGCGGATGAGTTTCGAGGGGAGTAGAATGGCCGAAATGAACGGGGATGTTTCTGATATATCTCTGGTATGTATATATGTTGATTATTTAGGGTGGTGTATCTGAGATGATAAGAACAGTGAATATAACGTGGACAAGATTGATTGATACCCTTCAAATCGTGAGCATCAGAAGATTTCTATATTTCTAAAGCGGAAAAAGTGAATGATGTGCAGGTGGTCGGTATAGTGCCATGATCAGCTCACAGGTTGTTAGATATGTCATCAGGTGGGAGTGTATTGTACATGCATTCATAGCTCGATTTATATCTACCGATACATTACAAAAAGATAAGGTTGGTAGAACGCGGTCTTTTTCATCAGTTTGGGATTAAGATAACTGAGAATCGACCGTCGACCTTAGACGACCCATACCAACCAACTCTACAGTTGAAATCAGATTGTATTTAATTTATTGTTCAAATATAAACATGCATATATACAGAGCCAGAGGTGTGATGATGATAATAAATACATTGTCGACTCAGCTCTGTGAAAGACAGTTCGGCACAAGGGGCAAAGATGAAGGTCTCCTGAAGCCAGGTCGAGGCGGCTCGTCTTCCTCTACGGGTATACCGCCGGGAGGTCTGTGCGAGCTGACGACGCCAGGTTGCACCTGGACACTTATCCTGCGCCCCTCATCTACCGGAACCAAACGCGGTCCTTTGAAGAGGAACCGGGCCTGGACTCGGCGCACCCTAGGCACTTGCATGACCTCGATCCGCCGTATCAAGGGCTTCACCTCTGGTGATGACTCCGCTGTGGCCGGTACAGTCGTTACAGAAGCATCTCTAGTAACCTGGGGTTTGCCCTGCACGGAATCCCTACTACCCCCAGCGACCGGGTCTTCGTTATTAATGCCGTTTGTGTCACGCGGCACTGTCACCCATACCATACCACTATTGGGGGGGGCGATATCCCGGATCAGGTGCCTTGGGGTTAGATGAAGACTTAATCCAACCTATGGGCTTCTTGCCTCCCTTCTTTAGCATGGGGGGAGGGCTGAATTGGTTCGTTTGGTATTGCCGACGGGTTGACGGGGTCGGGCTCTGGTGAGAGATACGCTGTATAGGAGGACGGATACCCGCATCGCTGGAAAGAACTGATGCCAACGGCACGGGGTCGGTTTCTGAGGATGAGGGATCTCGGGTCTCGCGCAACCTCTTAGCGTCTTGCTCTTCTCCCTCCGTCAACGATGCACCATCAGCCGACTCGGCGGGGGTATCCTCCCAGAACTCGATGTCGCCATCCTCGCCGAGTGTACCTCGCTTTACCAACTGGCCCTTTTCCCGTAGAAGATCCTCCACTGTGATCTTGCGATCGCCAAAGATGTTCAGGTTGTCGCTGATGACGTGACGAATGCGACAGCTCGGACAGCTTATGAGGACGGACCCATGATGGTACCCTTGTTTAGACACGGTATGCGAGGAGCGATGGCCGCAGGGGACACATGTGAATGCCAATTTGTAATGCGGCTCTAGCTGCTTTCGCGTCTTCGTCACATCGGGAGATGACGGGGGAGGCGCCGCGGTCTGGTCTTGTTGGCTTTGGTATGGCGTGTGCGAAGCGGTGCCCTGTTGTGGGCTGGAGAGTTCGCGGTAGGCGCGGGATGGGGGCGTAGGAGAGGGGGGGGGAGATAATCGTAGGGGGTGCGTAATATCGATGTTAGGTATCTTGAGGCTATTCTGGACGCCATTGTTGAGATTGTTCTGGCGAAGGCGAAAGTAACCGAACCTATAGCAGGACTTTCAGAATCCATTCACACAAAAGCACCCCTGGTGTGTATGTAGTACCGGTACTAAGCACTCCCGGCACGTCATTCTAAGTTTATCGATAAGACACAAACATACCTTATCAGACCTTAAATCAGCTTATCGATAATAGTCTCCGTTAACGCCGTCGTTGTTGCGTATCATATTGGGAGGGTTGGAGGGGCAATTTGGTGGTAGGACAGGCAACCAGGTACCGCAAAGGTAGCATGTTCAATTTACGTGAGGCCTGGCACCGAGACTACACAGGTAGGTACCAGCAGTGACCTACCTCTCATGCACGCCTCGGTACTTCGTCCAGTTACACCCAACGCCATCACCAAATAATTGCTTCCTTGCACCTTGAATCAGCCTACACCTACAAGTACATATTTTTTAGGCCAATCGAAGCGGCACTTGATGCGACGAAGTCACAGAGCGGCCACTCGTTCTCCCACTTTGGTACCTACCCAGACTTGCTCGTCTCCCTCTCCACTACCAGACAAACGAGCCTCCTCGGCGAATCCCCCTTCGCATTCCTAATCTCACGACAATTTTTACATCACATCCATTTACCACCGTCTTGAAGGGTGCTCTATGTCTTGCTCGTTGCTCTGACACTCTGATGCCCTGCCTTCTCCGCACCCCGACAACCCTCGGCACCCCCCCGATACCCGCACCTTGTCTGTCCGTCTTTCCAGCTCGGCATGCAAAGCCCTCGACCGACTACCTTGTAGTAGTGCCCCTCCAGAATACCGCTCCTCCCACCTACCATTGCCTAGTTACAAACAGTAGAGGCGAAGAAGATGATCACGGGACGGGGAGGCGCGGGTGGCCGCGGCGGCCGTATCCGTCCTCCTCGTAGGGTAAGTCAGGTTTCGTTCCTGTCCAGAATGCGTCGTCTGTTGCTTGCAAGCGTTTACTAAGCATGGTCACCCCACAGCTCGCGATACAACCTGGCGACAAGAACGAGTTAGAGCACTGCTGGGATAAGCTCCGCGGGGCCATACAGGATATCCACAACCAAAACGCTGGGAATCTCTCCTTCGAGCAGCTGTACCGTTATTCATATAAGATTGTGCTCCTAAAGTCTGGTCATTTGCTCTACGATCGCGTCAAGGAGTTCGAAGAGAAATGGTTCGCGGAAAAGGTCATGCCACCCATCTCAGCGTTGATTACCAAGAACCTTGTGAGCATAATTCTTGACGGCGCAACGGGCATCAGCGTTGTTGAGCGCCGGGCCCTGGGCGAGAAGTTCCTCAAGGTCGTTCGCAGTTCCTGGGAAGCCCATAACATGTGTATGAACATGATCGCAGATATTTTGATGTATCTCGATCGTGGTTACGGCGAAGAGCACCATCAACCATCCATATATATCACCACCATTGGTTTGTTTCGGGACAACATCCTACGGGCGAATCTGGGTGCTACCGGTGTCAACTACGATGTTTTCGACATTCTCAATGCCACCATCATCGACCAGATTAACATGGAGAGGGAGGGGGATGTCATAGATAAGGCTCTTTTGCGCAGTTGTATTTCGATGCTCGAGGGCTTGTTCGAGACTGACAAAGAGAGTGAACTCGAGCGCCTTTACCTCACTACTTTCGAACCCTACTTCATACGAACAAGTCACGACTTCTACCGCACCGAATGTGAGAGATTACTTCGCGAAGCGAACGCGAGTGCATGGCTCCGACAAACACAAAGGCGGTTGGCCGAAGAGACAGCACGCTGTCAGACCACCATTTCACCCTTGTCGGAACAGAAAATCGCCAGTGTAATCGACGAGGAACTTATTACGAAGCACCTGGAGGAGTTTTTGCAGCTGGAAGGCAGCGGCATCCGGGCTATGATCGATGACGATAGGATTGAGGACCTAAAGATTTTATATTCCCTCGTATCACGAGTCGACGATAAGGTCCCGGCTCTGCGCAACGCCCTGGCTGTCCGAGTCATGGAGCTGGGGAATGAAATTGAGCAAAATCTGAACAATACCGACTTTAGCATAGCGCAAGGAGCTTCTGTCGAGGAGCCCACTGGTGATGCAGACAAGCCCAAACCTAAGGCGCTGAATGCTGCAGCCCAGCTTACAGCAGCCGCAATAAAGTGGGTAGATGATGTGCTTTTACTAAAGGACAAGTTTGATCAACTTTGGGTGGCATGCTTTGACCGGAAAGCTGTCATCGAAACGGCGCTGACGCGAAGCTTTTCCGGTTTCATCAATCGATTTGATCGAGCCTCTGAATTCGTTTCCCTTTTTATTGACGACAATCTTAAACGCGGACTCAAGGGGAAAACGGAAGCTGAAGTCGATATCGTACTTGACAAGGCCATCACGCTTCTCAAATATCTAAATGAGAAGGATAAGTTCGAATCCTACTATCAGAAACACCTCGCCCGTCGATTATTACACGGCAAGTCGGAAAGTCAAGACATCGAGCAAGAAATGATATCTCGCATGAAGCGGGAATTGGGAAACAATTTTACTCAAAAGTTTGAGGGTATGTTCAGGGATATGAACACGTCCCGCGAGACTACCGAACAGTACCGAAATCATGTTCGCGGTCTGGGCGAATTAGATGAGAAGCAGATTGATTTAAGCATATCAGTCTTAGCTGGGAATAACTGGCCTAAGGAAATCATGGGCAGAGCGACAGGCTTATCGGGAGAGACAAGATCCAAAGCCACATACCCTCCTGAAATTCAAAGACTTCAAAATAGTTTCTTTGAATTCTATATCAAGAATCGAAATGGGAGGGTTCTGACGTGGGTTGGAAGCGCTGGCTCGGCGGATATCAAATGTGTATTTCCCAGGGTGCCAGCGAAGACTACGGGGTCATTGAGCAAAGACCGGCGTTACGAGATCAACGTTTCAACCTATGGTATGGTCGTACTGATGCTCTTCAACACCACCAAGGAGGATGAGTGGCTATCGTTTGAAGACATCCAAGCCGCAACCAACATTCCTCAGCCAGACCTAGTCAACACCCTTACCTCACTATCCGTGATTAAACAGTTCCGCATACTGCTTAAAGAGTCGCAGACGAAGTCCGCTGCCAAGCCAGGCGACCGGTTTACATTCAACCGCGAGTTCGTAAGCAAGACAATTAAAATAAAAATTCCATCGGTTAATGCTGCCAACCGAGTGGAAAATGACGAAGAACGCAAGGAAACCGACGAGAAGAATCTGGAAACCAGAAAGCATGTGGCCGACTCGGTCATTGTCCGGATCATGAAGTACGTTCTGTTTTATCCGCTATCTTGGTTTACTAATTAACAGTCGTTTTAGGCAACGTAAGGAACTCGGTCATACCCAACTAGTAAACGAAGTTATCCAAGTCCTCAGTGGTCGCTTCAAACCAGATATGTCACTAATCAAAGGGCAAATCGAGTCTTTAATTAGTAGAGAGTATCTTGAACGAGACGAGCTTCCAGACGGCTCACCCGCTGATAAGTACAAATACGTAGCTTGATGGCGCCTGTTCTAGTTAACGGATATTCACCACAACACTTGACTTGCGATGGGCCATGTTTTTATGCATATAACTGATTCTACAGCGAACGACCCTTCATGAGTGAGCGTGCATTGGTAAGGGGTTCTGGCTTTTGGCTTGCATGGCCGGCGCATTGGGCGATCTAAGATTCATGTCCTGGGTGTAGAAGTGGAGGAAAAGCTCGCCGACATTCCCAGAGTACAACTACTGCACCTGTAACATGCATGTCGTTGGCCTTAGTTACTTGCACATATCACTGTTATCTATTGCTATCTAGCTTCATAGACAGATCTGGTCTTGAGCCCATAGTTATTGTCGAGTTGGGTCCCGTATACGTCCCGTATACGGGTCGTTCCCGTGTGACTCGAGTTTCGGCCTGAGCTCTCCGGTATTCTCCAGGCAACAATACCTCCTAACCTTTGTCTATACTCGATCCCTTTCTTTGTCTATTATGCGAAGAAGCACAAAGCTTTGCATCTAGTTCTTGCAACCCGCCTCTTGATCACGAACAGCTCCCTTCACAGCTACAATAATAATGGCATCGCTTTACCAATGTCTTTTATCAGTCACAGGGGGGTAAACAAGGCATCTGTTTCGAACTTGCTCTGCCACCCATATAGACATATAGATGGGCTTCGATTCTGAAAGAAAGTATTGTTCTTATTTTCCAGCTCCGCTTGTCCCTAACACAAACCGCTCTTCCCAAAACTCTTGACTGTACTTATCCCTCTCAAAATGACGACCAGCAGAAGCTACGAGAGCCAACTTCGACTCGAGAACCTCGGGCATGTCTCCGGTTACTACGGTAATCTGCCTACAACGAAGGCATGGATTCCCGTAGGGTCGACCAACTTTGACAGTAACAGCTGCTTCCCCCCGGCGAACCACTCGCCTACCAAAAACCCCCATGTCGCCTCCAGTGGTGTAGATCAGCTAAGGCCTGCGAAAAACCTTCATCCCGCTCAACAGCACCCTGGACTCAACCTGCAATACAGAGCCCAGAGCACTGATCACCCGGCATTGACGAGTAACAGTGAGTATCGCGAGTCTCAGACAAAACCTCGCCACCCAGAGGCGCTTACCCCTGGAATTAGACGAGCAATGAGCGACTACGGCGACGAATCAAGGTCACGCAAAGTCCAGGCGTTGAATCCATCGTACTCGATCAGCCTCTGTGAGAGTCCCGGTACTTACAGCACTGAAACCTACTCGTACACCCCCGGTCCACCAGCCTATTCGCCTAGGAGCTACAGCTTCTCGGATATTCAGCAGTCAGCGCAAGCGCAGGTTCAGCATTGTCAACCGCGATCGCAGACGTCAATACTGATTGACGGCGTCAAATTCGATATTATATCGCCGAACACACTTCTCCCATCCCCACTTCGGTCCTTGCCCCCATTGCTGCTCCCACCGGGCCCCCACCTACGTTTGCACCCACTCCCTCTCCATCGCGGCCGTCTCTCGGGCGCGGTCGAGGTTACTCTGCTTCGTCTACCGGCTCAACCAGGTCGAACGGCCCAGCGTACGGCGCGTTCAACCCGAGCCCCCTTCGCCCAAAACAGGCCTCATTTATTGACCGCGCGCGGGCGCGCCTCCAGAGGGGCTTTGTTAACGTAGGGTGGCAGTCCCCGCCAAGGTTCAAGGTTCACAATGTTTCTAAGTCCCCTTCGAGTAATGTATGGATATGGGGAGATAATGAGAAGAGATGCAACCCCACTGTTAGCACCCATTCTACCGAATCGTCTCGGGCGGGCAACAAGGGGCTTCCCTGTGGTACCAGCAACGAGAGAATTTCTGGACTCCCCACCCCTCCTCCGTCACCGCCCAGAAGAGGTATACCACTGCGCATTGATACCAGCTTCATGGATACTCCGCTACCAATCGGTGTCTATGAGCTTGACACACCACGGAATAGTCCTGGGCATGGTCGCGAACGTTCTTTTTCCGAGAACAGAGCTAATGGATCACTTTCTAGGCAGTTTAGTTTTGAGCCCATATTGCCTCAGGGAGATTCCTTAGCCTTTGATGATCGTCGAACCTTACCTTCCCATAGTCAACATACCCTATCTAGAAAGCAGGGTATGCAATTGAGGTAGGTCTTTATTAGCCTCCTATAATAACGGGAATGCTTGGGCGCGAATAATGGATAGTAGGATCGTTTCCCCCATACTTAGGTGAAGTTGAGAGAGTCACATCATATCAAATGGTATGGATTTCACCGGCTACCTTCATGAACTAAAAGTGCTGATTTAGCTACCCCAGAAAGTTATTATGAGATAACCGTTACATAGACAGAAAAATAAAGGCGACATGACTAATATGAAATTGTAAATATAAAATAAGTACATAGTTAATTTATATATAAGTTTAAATATCTACTTTAATGTCTCTTCAGCGATTCCATTGTTGAAATTTTCACTACGTATGGCAGTATTATCTGTATCTCCATGTAACGTCCGTATTCTAGAGCAGAACAAGGACTAATTAGAAGATGGTAGTCGAGTCTCATTTACACTAATGGGGAAAGCTAAAGACTGGAATCTAGAAGTTGCGAGCAATCCTTATAGTGAAATGCAGCCATTAGCACCGTCCTCGAGGAACAGCCCGCCATATATCTGGCCCTCGTTGAGGTTCTTCTCCTGATACCCTCCGTTCACGACGTCGGAGGTGCCGGTCGCTTCTTTAGGATGCCGATCTGGTACTGGCCGCCGCCCGAGTTGTCGTTGGGCAGCGCCGACGTGACGCTCTTAAGCGCTCGTCGTCCTTGGAGTAGTAGACTCGCAGGGTACTATGTTGGGGGCCATGTTTAGCTAATGCTCACTCTGTTTCTCTGTAGGTGGGATTTTGTTTGTGTGTTAATATGGTGGGGTAAAATGTTGGGTTTTTTTGTTTTTCTTTTTTTGGAACGAAAAAAAAACCTTGTATTTGGGTTNGCGAGAAGGGGCTACTTACTTCTTGCTAAAGTCGAGCGTGATGGCAAAGTTTTGCCACGCCGTCTCGTCGATCGGCGTCGACCAGACCTCGGTGTTCTGCCGGTTCAGCACCTTGAACGTATTCTTGTCGCCGCCCCGCCCGATGAGCGTTCCCGTTTGGAAGTTGAACTGGTTGGCGCTGTAGTCGGACGTCTCGTGCCAGACGTTCTGCAGGAGGCGTTAGCCTGGATCTCACTACGGTCGTGGACTTATCGTAGGGTGAGTCTCGCCAATGAAAGAAACTTACGAGATACTCGTGCGTCAGATTTAGCTTCCTCTGAGCATCCTGCTTAACGCTGAAGTGCAGCGTGCGGACGCCCGTTGTCCCGGGCCCGCCTGAATTCGTGTCGCCCTGGATCTGTAGGCCGGCGCGACGGAAGCCGTTTTGCGTCTGGAAGATGGACTTGTCACCGATGGTCACCTCGATGGCCTTGGTTGTCGCGTTGTCGAAGCGAGAGCTCGTCACGTTCGGGAACTGCAACGTCTGGCTGAACTTTTCGCTGCCGCGGACGTAGTCTGGATTGAACGGACTCGTGGCGTACGAGTCGAAGTCCGTGGGCACCAGAGACGACTTCACGAACCCGTTGAGCACCACCGGACACTTGATCGCCCCCGTGCCACGCTCTTCGGGGGGCGAGGGCAGTGCGGAGGACAGGGCTGCGGCAGCTAGGATGCTGCTTAGGAGAGTAGTTGAAACCATCGCGCTCAGATGAGTATGGTAAACCCCCTTTGCTAGAGCTACCCAAAAGATAATAACCCGAAGCTATCATGGCCTGGGGAGACCTGGCTTTTTGTGCGTGAAGCCATCGTGGCCGTTGTGGAATGTCGCACCCGACGGTCCGGCTCGTCTCGTTTCTTAACATGCGGAACCAAGATCTACACATATTTTGGGGGTTAGGTGGACAGGAAGATCACGTTCCGAGTAATCTATCCTAGACGGGATAGTTGGGGGAAATGTGGAGGAAGTTCAAGGGCGTTTCGGAAACATGCTGGTTTGTGCCGGACGATCATCCTTGATTGGGCGATCGTGCCTGGCTAAAGCGATCTTCCCGTCATTGTGAATATGACGCGACCCTGAGAATTAAGCAATCATGGTACGGGAAAACGCCCAGTAATTATTCGTAGCCATTTTTTGCATTGGTTAATAATGGGCTTGGTAACATGGCAGTTTTTTTAAATATAACAAAAGTTGTAAATTAACACTTGTAGAGCTATCAAGTGCGATATTATCGCTCTATCATATCTAGTATTATATGATTCCGTGCCGACAATAGGAAAAGTAAATTATGATATATATATGCCTAGGTGTTTTGATCTAGGTCATCGTCTCTTTTGTATCCTAAGCATTTTAGAATGCTATCCCAGATATCTTTTAATGAACTGAGGCAGGTTCTTCGAGGCCTTTCAGGACTTGGCGGGCGGTGATTGATCCGAGGCCACTCGCGAATGGAACGTGGCGTCGAAGTGCCTGATGAGCGGCGTCGTCGTTCGTTTCTCAGGTGATCATACTTGAAGCCATCATTATCGGTTAGATTAGGGGAGCACAGAGAATAGGAAGGAACTTGAGTATTTGGGGCCGCGTATTAACTTACTAATCGCTCCATGAGCTCTGTCTGTCGTCTCGTCTGAACGAGCATACGCGTCGTATACGACTCTTCCGAGCCCGAGGACGACAAGGAGTTGGGGCTGAACATCTGGCTTAGCAGCAATGCCGGGTTCATATATTGGAGGTTTCTTACGACGGAAATTTTCAAATCGTTCACGCTTGTGGGCAGATGGTGTCTCATATGTGGGCTTCATCTTAGGTTTTTAGTAACTAAGTTCCATGGACTGCCTAAGTATAAAATATAATTTTTGGCTGCCAAGATTCTCTTTCTGCTGTCGTAATCCGATAATGAGTGCCTAGGTGTCATCAAACAGAACAAGGTGATTGTTCTGCGAAACGTTGTTTCGTGAACAAAGAACGACTTGAAAGATGCCTAACTATGGAGACAAGGATCTAAGGCACCTTCTTGGAGCACACTCTCGCCTGTTCTGATGTCGGCGGTTGAGATTCCAGTCACATCTTCACGGTGGTTTGTCGTTCTAGGTATTGCCTCGCTTCTCGCCACGTATGTTTCTCGGTTTCCTCTCCCAAATAAAGTCTTTGGGATACCGTAGATACACGTAATATTTACTAACAACCTTCGTACTATTATATCTTTATCTAAGGCTCCACATGACAGACCTGGTCATACGTAAGAGCTCACCAGGAAAAGCGACAAGGGGGTACCATGGTCGCGAATCGTGAATATACTAGAACCCAAGGAAATTATTGTATTCCAAGTTTCGAGTCGGGATTTACGTGATGTACGCTAGAAATCTCCCTGAATCCGCAAACTATAACTCGATATTATCAGCAAGAATAACTGCAAAGCTGGTGCATCAATACAAGGCTACTTGAATGATTTGATCCGGCATTCCTACTTCGATAACAGCTAGACGATCCATCATACCGAAACCGACGCCTCGTGAACAAATTTCGGTATGTTGGGAGAATGGGGGTATCGCGAGGTCGAGAGAGCTCGCCGCCTTAGCAAGGCCCGCTAATTGAGTCAATAGGGACTAAGGTTAGGCAAGTGCAGCCGTTAAAAAACATCGGACTATCTACAGGTGAACTTGGAAGTAATTAGGCTTATTCAGTGCTCTTCAAGAAACTGTGCGTAGCTGGGGAGACGTAACTAGACACACTCGATAATTAACCACCCAGTAGGAATATCGTCGTATTCTTTAGATTCGTGAAATCTTTGGTCTTGATTCTAGGGCCAGCCGGAGCCACTACCGAGATACATGCTAGTCTAAGTATAATCATTTCTAGCCCTTATAAACTGGTGGGCAAAGCGAGAGCACACGTTCATCTTCTCGAGCTCCTAATATAAGCATTCAATCGCCGAGTGAACCCCAAAACTGGTTGGCAGCGCATCTGCTCTTCAAGTGTCGGACGTTCATTGAGATCGTTGCATTCCTCATTCTGCTCCTCGTATGTCCTCCATCTAACAAAGAAGGCCCTTGGTGGATTGAGACCCGGAACAGTATTCCATGCTGCAATGCATTTCTCAACTCTCTTAGCCCAGAGACGTTGATCCTCGTCGAAATCCTTTATGAACGCGAAGGTTATATCACTGGGGAGTTTTTCAGCAGCGTCGTGGCTCTTGATAACTTCCATGAGTTTCCGATTATGCTCAGGCTTGCCTCTTTCTTTGTAGCAGTTGTAATCTTCAACTATACGCTCATCATCCTCTTTGTGATCGATCAGGATCAGATAGTCTTGCAGCCCGACCCTGCTGCTTGCTAAGATGCCAAAGAATGATTTGAAAGTCCTAAGCTTCCGACGATCATCCGAATCTACGTGCAGGTCCCAGGATCCCATGACCTCCCATACTTCGCTTAAACGGGCTACAAGGTGCGGCCACCAGTCTACGCCCTGTCTTTCGTCGCTACCACGAGGAATATGCCCGTGGGTCTGAAGTGCTCGACTGATTTCCCCAGCGTTGCGAACGTTTGTTCTGTGAAAATTCTCGAGAAAATAATAGTCGATTGGTCTACCCTCGGCATCTCGAATCTCACACAAAGGCTGGATACGGCCAATTTCTGTATATATTGGTTGCGTAGTTCGAGCACCTTCGTACAGTCCTCCCGTAGCGCTATTAGCAAGAAGGGGGTCAAAGGTAGTTTCGTAGTTTTCTACGACACAGTCAATATCTCGACATGGAACACCCCCAAACTTTAATACGCTGAGGTCAAGGGCTGGGTCGGTGGGCAGCGAGACTGTGGCCATCCCAGAAGGTAATGTATACGAGGGTTGGTGTTTGGCAGTATTCGGTTAATATGTCTTCAACAATCAAGTGGCTTGGGTCGAAGTTTGCAACTACCTCGTAAGTATAATTTGGTGCTAGTGGCCAGAATTTCTCCCACTTTCCACCTCCACTGCTTCATTGTGCCGTCGTTTGTTCGTTATATTCATGGTCTATTTTGGATATCAGGACATACTCCGGCGCTATAAGACTGAGTGTAGTCCTTTCAACAAAACATCTCACTTTGCTTTCCTAAGTGCAACTTTTCCGCAGTACCAATTCCACAACTAGAATGACATACTTGTCTTTGGAACTACATAGGGATGCTATGAGCATGAACTGCCAAGGTGTGTTTGATAACTTGTACCTCGCGCCCGAGTCACAGGATAATAGAGTGAGCAGGTCTACCTTCTAGATTCCAGAGGGGATCTTCTCCGTAGGCTCAGCTCATTTAGCACTAAGCTTTCTGTATCACATTAGCACTTAACTGTGCAGGTTACCTATGGTGCTAAAGTCAAGGGAAATTTAATGAAAATAACTTTTTACTGGCTCTTAAACACATTTCCTTGATTTCTTCAGTCTATATTGATTCAGAAGCCCAGCTCAAAATACGAAGATGTCCCTTTTCAATCTAGGCAGACCTCATATACGAAGATGCCTTGTGTTGTACTACGGCTAACGGCTATCTAGTATTAGTGTAATTGCGATGGGAAGGTTGAAACCGTCCTCACTTCCATCCGCATCAGGAATGAGGAGTGACGGATTTTTGCAGTGCCTCCTGCGCTCCACAACAGCTTTGCTCGGCACAAGCGCGGTGCTAGACGTTATACAAGTGGTTTTCTATGGACGATTCGCAAATATACGCTGTTTGTAATACTATACTCTTTAATTGAAGGCAGTAAGAAGATCTCTACGCTCGTTATAGTTCTATGCCAGATATGTTACAAGGCGTCTTGAAAGTTAACATACTTCTCTACTGTGTTAGCGGCTCTACGGCATCAAGTCACTACAAAAACTATCTGGTGCACTCCCCAGTGCGTCTAGATTTCACCGACAAGGGCTTGGGTTGTAATGAAGGTCAAGTGTTTGCAAGTTCCACGTGAAGGGAGACGTCTGTTAGACACCATCTCAAGAATTTAGCTCTGCCCTCTGGGTATCTTTGGTGTTTTTGCTACTTCCTGGACCTGCGAAATTTTCTTACCAGCCGTCGCTAGTTCTCACGTAGGTTTGTTTAAGCTTTTATGGTAGGATGAATATATGCCCGGTCATGCAAGGCCTGCGCCACCATAAGGCGACCGCGAATGAAGCTACAATTCAACTCGCTGACTTCACTAGGTAGATACTCCGCCCCTAAATATGCACTTTTCTGCCTCTTGTGTTGCATTTTAGGACCTAATTAGCGGCCGCACCGGAAAGAGGCATATACTGAAAAATCAAGAAGCGCCCCGCGGTCCAGATCGAGAGTCATTTAGTTAGATCGGCAGACGCGGAGGAGAAGATTATAGCAGTTATAATACGCCAGGTCGTACATATGGATATTCTTTGTGCACTTATATTAGAGAATAAGTTGTTAATAAAGAAAATATCTTATTAGGGGGCTGGAGCTGGGACAGCCACCTTTTCGGGTCCCGAGGGCGTGATTAGCGTACACCACAAGCAAAGCAAAGCAAAAACGCGCTTTATTTAACTTTGCTTAACTTAAGCCAATAAATCAGCTTTTTTTTTTGCTTAAAGCAAATTTTTTATTTAACTTAACTTAATTAATTAATAAATAAATTAAATAAGTAGGTCTTAATTTTAACAGCTTTTTTAACCTTAAGTACCTTTATATACTTTTATATATATTTAACTACCTTTATATACCTTTATATATATTTAACTACTTTTACATATATTTAACTACTTTTGTATACTTTTAACTACCTTTATATGCCTTTGTATATATTCGAGTATTTTTATATACTTTTGCGCGTATTTAACTGCCTTTGTATACTTTCGAGTGCCTTTTATATGCTTTTAACTACTTTTAACTGCCTTTGTATACCTTTAACTGCTTTTGTATGCCTTTGCGTGTATTCGAGTACTTTTGTATGCTTTTGCGCGTATTTAACTGCCTTTATATACCTTTAAATACCTTTGTATACCTTTATATACTTTCAAATACCTTTGTATACTTTTAACTACTTTTGTATGCCTTTAACTACCTTTATATACTTTTGCGTATATTTAAATACCTTTGTATACCTTCGCGTATATTTAACTACTTTTATATACCTTTAAGTACTTTTATATACCTTTAAATACTTTTATATACCTTTAAATACTTTTATATATTTTTAACTATTTTTATATACTTATATTGCTGTTTATAGATCTTTTTATTATTTTTAATTTAATATTAAAAATATTAAATCGCTTTTTAATATATTAATATTAAAGCGTAAACGTTATAAGGTTATTATAAGTTTAGCTTTATTAAATATTTTTTTATATTTTATTAATATAGCAAATATAAAAAACACGTTAAAAGTAAACTAAAAAATAAAAAACTATTTTTNNTACTTTTATTACTAACTAATAAAGTTATAGTTATATTATATATAGCCGGTCTTTTTTATAATTTAAATAACGTTTAAGTTTATTTTTAAAAAATAGGCCTTTTTTATTTTAAATTAAAATTATTATATATTCTACTTATAGGTTTTCTAAAAGCGTAAAATATAGCTATAAAAATAATAATAGTAATTTTTAAAGCTATTTAGTTAGTATAATATTTTTTTAATAAATAATAATTTATACTTTAATTTTATTAGTTTTTATAAAGTTTTTATTTTTTATAATTATTTTATTTTAAAAAAATTTAATTAATATTATAATTTATATTAATTAATATATTAATTAGTATAATTATTTTAATATATTTTGTTAAAAACNTATAAGNTTTANTAAAAANTTATAAACTTTATTAAAAACCTATAAATTTTTAGTAAAATTTTTCAAATATTTATAAGTTTTATAGGCTAAATAGGTTTTAAGTTTTAGGTTAAACCGTCCAAGCCTACCGTAGTTCTTATGTACGGTCACAAAGGGGGCATGCAGCGCGCCATTCTATGTTCTTACGACTGGCGGAATGGCACATTCGTACGCGAGGCAGTTATCCGCTTCAAGACGCTGGTGTTGGACCGCATGTTCCGAGTTTACCGGTTTCGCTTTGCGCTTAGTCCGAGGACGGATGACCCGGGTAGACATGCTGTGCCCCTTACCACGGCGGAAACATGGGAACGAGGATCGATTGCTTCTGGGTCGAGCGACGAGGCTGTAGCGGTGTCAATAGTGTAACTCTCAAATGTAAAGAAAATGGTCTTATGTAGAAGGTAAGCCAGATGGGTATTAAATGGTGAGCCTATATTTAAAATATTAAAGCCTCTATATAATTTAATGATAGTTGGACTAATTAACAGAGTTGGGATTTTAATATAATAAAACGATATGTAGCTCATAGATACACTCGAGTGTATTCTTTTGGCTGCTAGTTAAACTGTGGCTACATATAACAAAAGGCACTTCGTACCTCGGTGGAAAAGTATTTAAACAAATTTTAAGCAAGTAAATATAAAAGTCTAGTCTGTTAAGCTATAATACTAACAATACTTAACAAGGTGAACGTCATGGCCAGCCTTTGGCTGCCGGCCTAGCCTATATATATATACTACATTCAAGCGTGCTTCGCACTCCTTTTTATCCTGCTCCAAGCTTTAGTCTAGTCTACTACCTACTACTACTAAGGCAATACTGTTGTACCTAACCTAAACACTTTACCTCTTGTGACAATGAAAGTGAATTAAGCTAACCGGGAGGGGGGGTCGCGGGCCACCTATATTAAAAATTATCTAAACTTAATTAAAGCAATTTAAATAACAAATTTAATTATAACTATTTAATTTTAATATTTTAAACTAAAATATAGGTTTTTGTTTAAAATATATGTTTAATTTAAGTTTTTATGGTTTATTGTTATTATTAAATATTTATAATTTTTATGCTTTATTTTTAAAAATAAAATATAACTTTATAACTTTTATTAAATTTTATAAACGTTTATTATATATTATACGTTATTTAAAAACAATTTTTATTTTTTAATAATAGTTTTAATATTTTAAGCTATACTTTTTTTAAAAGTTTTAATTTTAACTTTTAAATTTATAAAGTAACTAATTATTTATGTAATTATTTTATTAGTTTTTTATTAATAGTTATAAAATTAATATATTAAATAAATTCTTTTTTCTTTTTTTTACTATAATAAAGACAATATAAGCAATAAGTATAAATATTTAATATATTTACTATTAAGACCTAATATTCTATTTAAAAAAAATAAAAAAAAAAAGCGTATAAAATATATAAAAAAAACAGCTAAATATATAAATAAATACCCCTTGCGCAAGTATTTTCTACGGTTGTAGTTATTAGGCAACTGCCCTGCCAGTAAATATTGCCAACCTTAGTAAATAGCGCTACATTTTATTTAATATTGCCTGCTATACAGCTATCCAGCTATACAGCTATACAGCTCTACAGTTACGGGTCAGTGCGCAGCTGCACTGCACCCGCAATCTCTGTCTGTGGCTGCTGTTGCGGCAGTGCGCTGCCCTGCGGGCAGCACAGCCACTGCAGCAACGCACAGACCTGTATTTAGCGCACAGGATTTGCTACGCAAATTCCTTCCTTTCTTTTAGTTCTTTACTTGTAGATTCCATGCAATACAGCACTTATTGTAAGAGCATTGCCTTCTTTTGTGTGCGAAGCGTAACATCTACTTAGCCACATAGATTACGTGATTAGGGGTTATATGACCTATGATATATACTTAGACGTATTTCTACTATATTTAATAGTGAACAATATTATTAATAAGTAAATCTTGAGTTGTAGGGGGTTTTATATACACTAGTTTATATGCCCTCCTCACCTACTTTAACAAAGGGCAAGTCCAACTGTATTGCGGGTCTAAATCCTATACCGCCCACTGAATTTAGCGGGCAATGTGTCCGCTAGATAGTTAGTATTCCCTAGAAAACAACTAGGTCTATAGAACTGCGGCAATACAAGCTTTAGCTCGAACTCTTTATAAAGCCCCGGTGTATTATTACTTATTTATATTAGGTAGTTGCTGTGGTCCTTGGCTTATCACACAATGTTGACTTTAATTCGGAAGAAAAGCCACAGCCCTTAATGCTAGAGCAAATACTTCTGAATACTTATATACCTTTATACAACCTGAGCAGATGAATGCGAAGATCTTGAAAGGGCACTAGAGTGGTCTATTGAGCGCCTCCGTCATTTTCTCCAAGGTTTAAAAAAGAAGGGGGGGAGGGGGATTGCAACAAGGGCTTAGATGGCTGTCGTCTAGCTTGGGCCAAGGGGCCTATAAAGCCCCCCCTTTCTCAGAGGATTCCACAGACTATGTAAACGAGGCTTTCGCTTCTTATTTCCTCTTTGGGCCTACAGCTAGCCCCCTCTCGCCGTTTGTCTCTAGTAGTTGGACAGCTGAAGTCTCGTACAAATAAAAATGCAATAATATGTAGTGGTCTTGGTGTTACACAGCTAGGGCCAAGTGTTAGCACCTGTAGCCTACCGGCAAGACATACAGTTTGAAGCCAAATGACTAGTCATTGGTCGGCGAGGATCATGAGACAGCCGGAGAGGGGTAGCCGAAAGGCACGCGCCTCAGAGGCCTATCTATAAATAAAGTGTATATGGTGCGAGGTCACACCAAAGGATGGTTTAGGAAGCCAAAAAGCCCTTTGAGCCCAAAGAGAATTATTCGTTGAAGATGAACACTGCCCTAAGCCTTTGAGTACACGGCCGTGCCACACTTGGGGTGTTTGACATAGAAGCCCTGGGGACAAACAGGCAAAGCATGGGAAAGTATGTTGTTATTAGCCACAACTGATTAAGTTGAACTTCTTACGATAATTTCGTATGCAGTGCCCAGAGCTACGTATATTGATATGGTATCTAGTCTCCCCGGCCACCCAGGAGCGATGTTGATGTTCATAGTAGTTGTCTTGAAATGCTGTCCACTCATATCGTCTACACTGTCGTGCGTGATGCCACCTTTGAGAACCCGCACCCTTTAGAAATGAATGCTGTTGGCCCTACGAGCTCCTGACGTGATACGAACTTTGCTCACTTCCCCCAAAGGGGTGGATAGCATCGTCATTCAGTCTAAGCTGGATCTCCTCATCACTCTTTCGACCAGGAAGTGTGACCAGGCCTAATCCTCCTGGGCCCATGTATTTTGCTATCGAGGTTCCAAGCGAACCTAGGTTCCTCCTCTTACGATCGCTGCCGCCTAAGGTATGGTGATGTTGCTGGATACCACCCGGACTGGCTGAAACGTTATTCAGCGAGCGGCCCCGCAGGTAGAAGTAGAATTGTGGGAGGACAGGCATGCAGCCGACAATAATGGCAACGGCAATTTCGGAAATCCTACGTGTTATTTCAACGTTAGACACTCTTCTAGCAATTCGTGCGATACAACTTACACAAGGAGAGCGGCTTGCGAGCAAAGCCAAGTGAAATCGGCGTTCCGCAGAACCACGACGCGCGACCATATACCAACAATACCTATGGTGCACGCCCTAAGAGACGCGGTCAGCGAGAATCACATAAAGGGAGATGATATTAGAAGGTGTGGCAGCGAACACGAGACCAATACTGAATACGGCATATGCGGTCAGCTTGCGCTTAATGGGCATTCTGAGATGCCATAATGCCCATGCGGGCAGAAAAAGGGCCTCGAGGTCCGAAACCACGTTCAGGATCCCGGAGACGAGATTAGACGAGACGGCACTGACGCAGCGACCGGGCACATCCGGATTCCAGATCCGTTCCCTGGGCCAGCACTCGAAAACATAGCTAAAAAAGAGGGCGGTATAAAAAATAACGTTGGCGACAATCGAGGCCACCGTAACCCAGTATATGGTGTTTTTTGATCCGGCAGCGAATATGCGTTTGATCTGGAAGAGGATAGACAGCTTTGCCGCCAGTGTCGTAGGGCTGTATATGCAGTACAAGATGTTGAGAAAGTATAAGGTGTGTCTAAACTGCCTGACAGACAGGTCCCACTGGTGTCTCGCGAATCCATAATCTTCAACGTAGAAGAGTATACTGGTGTACGTGACAAGACCCGCCCATGCGAAGTAGCTGAGCCAATCTTCGACATGATGACCTGCAGTGAGATATGACTTGGTGAAGATGCGAATGATGATGAATACGGTAGGAAGGATGAAGACCAGAACACACGTAGCGGTAACAGGGACCATCAAGGTAGGAGGGTTAATGAAGTTGGGTAAAAGATGGCCCGGCGGCGTCAGTGCAGGTGTCGTGTCGAGATCCATGTGAAGACTGATAAGATGTGCAGAGTGGTTAGTGAGCAGAATGAAGTTTACAGATACGCCAAGTGAGATCAGCCTTTCTCTTTTTATAGCAGAGGCCAGCCTATTCGGCATATAGACTAGTTGAAGCTGCAAATCTAGGATGGTCTAAGGTTGGTAGGTCTCGTAAGGTGCTCGTTCATCTACGGTTTTTTAAGGAAGAACCTGCACGCGAGCGGCGTATTAAGGACAGCTATTGTAACACATGCTATCGAAATCTAGAGCGGAGGATGGTTTGTAGCTGACATGTCTCAGAAAGGTATTACTGATGCGCACCAGGTTATGAGTAGGCTCCGCGAGCAAATTCACTAAACTCCAAACGCTAAGTACCGTAAATAGATGAGATCGAAGTCCTAGGGTCGGCAGGACTTGTGCTACCCTGAGTAAAGCCTAGAGGCGTTGCCAATGCCCAATACGACCCATGTCTGCAGGGGCCTCGAATGTACATAGAGACGTCACCGTCAGCATTGTCCATAATGGACAGTACAACCTAAACGTGCCACGAAGGCAGATAGCCGTAACTAAAGGTAATGTTATTCTATTACCGGTTCTGTTTCTTTAAACATACTCTAACCCAGAATTAGAGATAACCTAGCTATAAGAACCTCATGTAAGACTTATAAAACGTTAGTTAACAGGATAAGATTCTCCATATACTCCATGATCTTCTCCCGTGTCCACAGCCCCTGGGTACCGATGGTTGTAACCACACCTGTTGTGGTACCGCCGCCGAGCAGCACGGCAAAGATGCCGCGGAGTGGGAAGTCCGGGTAGGCGGGGTAGCTGAGGTTGAAGGGCTCGGAGCTGCGCAAAAGCGATTCAACATTGTCATACGATATGAGGTCCCTGGATAGCTTGACGGAGAGCGCGGCGGGGTGAATGTTTCCCACGTCGGCCGCAATGGCCGGGTCGCCGAAGATATAGGTGCCGCCAGTACCCCAGTGCTCGCTCTCGAGGGTGCCGGGAGTCACTAACTCGTCAACGTTAGGTATGCCGCTGGCAGAAATCGGCCCGGGCATGGCGGGCGTGTTGAGCGCAAGGGCGACGGTCTGAACAAACTCATAGTAGGGGCGCCACGCGTTGGAGCCGTAGCAGTAGCCGTTACTATAACTGCGCTGCGTGAAGTCGTCGGCCTTGTAGCGGTCGATAGCCCCACAGAAGATAATAGCGAGTCTTACAGAGAAACTGTCGCGGTGATATAAACCCTTATATACCATTAATACTCTACGGAGTATTAACGGCGTTGTTTTTACTTTGTAACAGTTATAAGCCCGGTTTATTTGGTTCGCTAGTATAATAGTATAAGCTAGGCAGGGGTCCTATAGGCACTGCCCTTACGGGTACCCTATACCGCTTTAACTACTATATTTTTGGTTTATATAAATATTTTAATTTTTTAACTACTTTTTGCTTTTAATTTTTAATTTTTTATACTTATTATAATCTTTTTATTTTTAGCTTTTTTATTATATTTTTAATTTTTAATTTATAACGTTAAAAAGTATAATATATAATATTAAGCTTAATATATTTATAAATATAACAATAGNNTNNATAATAAANNNTAAAATNACGGAGGTTTTAGCTGCTATAATTATATATTATATTATAGTATATAAAAATCGCTCTAATTATTAAAGCTATTTATTAAGTTTTAACTTTAAATAAATATAGCGNTTTNTAAATTATATAGAAATATTATTAGTTAATATAAATATTAACTAATATAATTGCTATAATTAATATAGTTATTTATATTATTATAATCTAATAAAATAATNTAAATTTAAACGTATTAAATTAGNTTTTTTANTAAACAACGTTTATTTATTAAATATTTAAAAAAAAATAAAAAATAACAATAGCTAAAATTTAGTATAATATAAATAAAACTAATAATAGTTAAAATAAATATTTTTTAAATATTTTGCTAAAATTAGTAAAATAGGTAAAATTAAAAGACTTACTTTATTAAAAAATAAAGAATATAATAGTTAAAAAATTGCGTACTATTTTAAGTATAAAAAAAAAACAGTTATAATTTAAAAGCTTATAATAGTTTTAAATAAATATATATAGTTCGAGTAGAAATATTAAAATAAATAGCTAGTAAATCTAGTAGCTAGGTATTTCGCCCTATATATATTTACTTATATATATAGAGGTATTTTTTTACTATACTATACTTAGACTTGTTTTTTAATGTTTAACTAATATATATTACTCTACCTATTATTTATAACTTAGTATTTAAACAATCTGGACATTCCTTATCAAAATCTTCGGGAGATCTCAGAATAGCAAGTCGTGTAGGGTACTGTTCACATTTGGTCGGAAGCCCATCATAAATGTGCTTTTGTGCCTTCAACATATCTATGAAGCGTTTCCATATCTGGCCGCCTTTCCTCGAGGCCATGAAGGTTTCTGCATTGCCGATAAGGATGAGGCCATTCCTAGCCCGCGAGAGAAGCACGTTGAGCCGTTCTGGGGACGACATAAAGCCTATGTCACCGTTTTCGTTGCTTCGGGTTAGTGAGGCAATAACGATCTCGCTCTCATCCCCTTGGAAATTATCTGCCACTTGTCAGCGCATTTGGACTGAACGACACTAAGTTAATCGACTCACCTATCGAGGATATCCTAACCTTCGGCTTGTTGACCGACGCTGTTGCAGGAGGGACTAAGCCCGCTCGAATTAAATCATGTGAGTCAATATCGTTCAAGACCGGGTCATTATCTTTGCTCAGCTCGTCCCTCAGGAGATGGAGTTGGCCGAGGTAAGGCGTCAAGATGACGATTTTGTCCGTCGGCGTCTTGATCTCTTGCTGACTCAAATAACGCAGGCATTTTATTGCCATATGTATCTCATACACATTTCTCTTCGTGGAGGGAGATGCACCATCTTTCCAGTCTCGTACATTTTGCATCTGATCCTCACTATGAGTATGGTTTATGAAGATGATATTGTCTTGTAACCCTTTGACATTTGGGCGATTCTTCGTACTGGCGGCATCAACAAGGTTGGGGTATGTCAATTCTCTCACGAATCCTGCCAATTCAGGCCGCATACGATGTTGTTGGAGCAGGGTCTGATGAGGGTATCCTCGGACTATAAGCCGTTCGAAGAGAGATATGTTGAGGTCATAGCCATCGCCCTTCTCAACGCTAAGCGCGAAGTTCACTTTCGGTCGGAGCTGCTTATGATCTCCTATGAGAATGAGCTGTTTCGTATCTGGGCCCAGTGCCGTCAAGACGTGACTCTCAAGTATTTCTCCCGCCTCTTCCACGAGAACTACTCCGGGACGTGCCAAGTTCAACATTTGCACATACTTTGCCGCAGCTGTTGTAGTGCAGGCAATGATGCGCTTTGACCGTAAGATAGTGAGTTCTCTTTCCATGTATACCGATCTGATCCTTTCGAGGTCTTCGTTATAGCCCCGACCAGCTGTTTGGACAGCATTCAATCTCTCTCTGAGAATTTCGGCTTTCCATTGCTGTTGCAGTCTCATCCGGTCGGATGCCTTAATATCCCATACCTCAGGATATTTCTGTGCCACCCTCTTGAATGGCGACGCATCCTTTCCTCTACACCACTGGTCGAGTAGATAGAAGGTACCGTCAATAGCTTTCCCCTTCTTTCCCACGTAAGTCGTCCCATCGTCGCGTTTTGGGACTTGAAAGGCTGAGAAGAAGGGAGGACCTTCGGTGAGAAATTCAAGATGTTCGAGAATCTCGTCTCTGGGAGTCGCTTGCTGATCCAGGCCCGAGAACGCCTGTTCCAAACTCTTTCCTTCATCCTGAGCCTCCTTCTTCATCCTGTCGAGAATATTGCATTGATCTCGCGTAAGCCTTACCAGCTGTGCGGCATCTCTCATTGAAAGGTCTTGGACGGATGCAGCGGCCTTCTTAGAAGACCCTAGGCGAACGATTTCGTTTTTCGGAATACCTAGTTTAATCAGATCTTCGATGAATTGATCCAACGCGTGGTGTTTATATGTTAGGACAAGGATTTTCTCGTCGGAGTGGCTGAAAATGGCTTTTAAAAGCAGCGCGCCAATGAACGATTTTCCCGTCCCTGGTCATCATTAGGGGTTACTCATCATCTATTGTGAATGGGAAAGGGGCTGACCTGGTGGTCCTTGAATTGTACTCAACCTCTTCAGCATTCCAGTAATGAAACACGCAGCTTGCGACTTATCCAGCGTCGTTGGACTGGGGAGTCGAAGGGCACTCTTAATATCGAGGGAAGGATTACTAAGTAAATCCCTTAGTAGATCCGTAAGAACAGGCGAGAGCACGTAACCTGGTGATTGGGGTTTGGACTCGGCGTTCCAACGAAGAATTTCGTCCTCGAAGGGCAACTCCCTGATTTCTGGGAGCTGCTTCAGAATCGGGGCGTAAGAGAACAAGGCAGTGTTCAGCTGCACAAGTTTGACAGCCTTGGCTCCCTTAATACTGCTCAATGCTCTCTCAGAGTTGGCCCCTGGAATTTGTAAACAGAGAACTGGCGGTTGGATTACAAGAAGCTCCTCTTCACGAATCAGTGTGCCTAGTGTGACAACATTATCATCAGCGATGACACAGGCTAACGACTCATGCTTCAGATACTTGGGGTTGTTCTTGAGAAATTTCCGCCTTTCTTCATTCTTCTTGGGCATCTGTGGGAGGTCGTTCATGCACTGAAGCTTTAAAGCCCATGGGCTTCTTCCGTCACAATGCACTCCAGCCATGGAAAGATGGTCGACTGCAAATGCTCGCCGTTGCTTTTTCTGCGTATTCAGTGCCACCTGTATCTCCTCCCTCATATCTCGCACCATGTCCTCGCGGAGCAGACGAAACTGGCCTTCCAGGTGATAGGCAAGTCCATCTGGTCGTTGTGCAAGGGTGCTCGTCTCGTGAGCGCGTGGGAGGTAAGGGTCATCGGCCGAAAGCTCATCAGCAGTGGGAATGATCGCGATCTTGCTGATCTGGGTGAAATCGTTATCGTGCCGCCCGCCCGGTCCGTCTGAATCGGTTAAATGTCCTGCAATCAAGTTTTCAATAATGTGCTTAATTCTATTACCCCGTGAGCGGACATCGAGTCTAGTCGACTCCAGAAGCTTCTTCTTGATATTTGCGTCTTGCCCAAGTGGTATAAACGCAGCAGCTCTGTCCTTGGGTAAAGAAAGAAGTTCCAACAAGAGCCAGGAAAACGACTCTTCACCGTCTCCGTCCAACTGACCAGATTTGAATGCAGCGACATATGCGTCCCAAGCCAATTCCGCTTCTACGAAGCTCAGGATAAACTGTTGCAAGACTTCTCCACCGCATAGTGTCTTCAATTCCGGCGCCGCGAGGTATCGAAAGACGGCCGTAACCGACTCCCGAAGGAAGGAAAGGTCGGTGCTTGAGCTGAGGGCTGACTGGAATGCGGTACGGCCATGTTCGCTGGCTTGGAGTTTCTGTGCACATACCGCCTTGTTATCCTGGTCACACACCGCTTCGAAAAACAACTTAGCATTCTTGTTGTCGATGGTCTTCTCGCCTTTGAGCACACTCGTGAAAAGCGATCGCAGCCGGATGGAGCGTGGAGAGCTCTTCTGGCCTGACATCGTGGCCGGTTGAGTGATAATGTAAAAGCAATAAGAAATGATGCCACTCTCCAGGGCTTTTTTGGGCGGCCCCTCAGCGTCACAATTACTGAATGTCTCATCTATTGGCGCCACGACTTTACCCCGCCCGCATAGATACTGCACTGGTCATCTATTGGCGCGGAGAGAGCATCGAAATATAATGGTCTACCAGGCAGCTACTTACCGCAACCTATCATTTCATTACACCACCCACTACGCGAAGAAAGAAATCGAGCCGTATTGGTCATAGAATGAAGCGATGTACATTTTATGATTCTAATAAAATATCAAATTCCGTTCAGCCTAATATGGTGTCTCGCTATGTAATAAACCCAATATATCGGTGCGCACGGGGCTGATGCTGTCACGGAAGACTACGAGATAACCCCCTTGGAGACTGGGGGTACCGGACACAGGCCCATGACCCCTATATATATGCGAACAGAGAAATCTCTGTCACATAAGTAGATAGGGGCTTCCCCCTCGTGAAATAACAATAGTTAATACCAGAACATCCAGCAGTGTGAACTGCGACAGATAATGACGTACTTTACAGCGAGTTATCTCAGCCCTTACGCTTAGACTTCGAAAGCTTACAGTGGTTATAGGCCGTAACCATTTACATAATTGATTAGTGATGTAATTGATATTGATGTCGTAGAGGTGACGGAAGCATTTGTCACGAAGGCACCGTGAGGGTTTATCGTCATGCACTGTTCTTCATACCCTCTCGCAAACTACTACAAGATTGCTTAGCAAGTTGATAGTGAATGAGTTATTTAATTCAATTCAATATAGGCCGTGGCAAACCTAAATAGTGATTCCGAAGTATTGTGGTCATTGACGTAGGCATGGCGTATAATTATCGTCTTCGACCCTTACGACTGGTCTCCTCGTTAGATTTCCCCCGTATATAAGCCTAGAGCTGAGTTTCTGTTGCTCATAAGCTGAACAAAGCACTCCTAGTATTCAAAACTTTCATCATCATCGGGCACAAAACAAATATAATTACCACTCTCATCTGTTATAATAGTGCTTCGCCAGTTTGTCAAATGTCCGGAAACCCCCCCCAACCCTGAACGAGGTAGAGGTAGAGGTCGAGGCAGAGGTAGTGGCGGCCAATCAATACCTTTTCACACTAGGGGGCGTGGAGCAGAACCTCGTGGGAATATTGGGTGGCAGCAAGGAGGACGTGGAAGAGGTCGAGGGGATTTTGATGCACCACGAGGAGGCAGAGGCGGAGGAAGAGGTCGTGGAGCACCTACTGAAGTGGAGGTTTTCAGGCAAGTTCAGCATTTTAGTCCTTCCAGTATGTCTTACACAACTACTAACAAAGAGTGCACTTATAGTCAAGATCAGGGACAGCGTCAGGATCCCGACAAAGAAGTCGAACGAATCGAAAATAAATCAGCCGTTGAAGTGACAAAAAAGCCTACCAGCGAAACAAATCCGCAGCGGCCGGGTTATGGAGTCGGAGGAAAGGAGGTAATACTTTGGACCAACTACTTCCATCTCTACTCAAACAATGATTTGGAGTTGTACCGTTATAGTGTTTCTATCGCGACGGGTGGTAAAGGAAGAGCACCACCAGTGGGCAAGAAAGCAAAAAGAATTATCCAACTTCTTCTTGAAGAGCACTTTCTTGCTTACAAACATAACATTGCGACGGATTTCAAGTCAAATTTGATCTCTCTGGACGAGTTGGTCATACAAGAGGACGAGTACATTGTCACCTACCGGTCGGAAGAGGAAGATTCTCCTGCACCAAATGCGACGCAATACCAGATCCGCATCCAGTTCACGGGGTCACTGACATTATCTGAGCTCATCAATCATTTGACCTCGACACAGGCAGGCTTAATGTTTGGTTCTAAAGATGAAATCATTCAAGCCTTAAATATAGTCCTCGGCCATCACCCCAAAGCCGAACCTTCGGTAGCAACTATAGCGGCAAATCGACATTTTAGCATGAACGCTATACCTCAGGACCGAATGAGCCTCGGCGCCGGTTTACAAGTAATCCGAGGCTTCTTCATGAGTGTTCGAGCCGCGACTGCTCGTATCCTCGTCAATGTACAAGTCAAAAATATGGCCTTCTACGACGAAGGACCGCTGGATAAGATCATGACGGCCTACATGTCAGTCAACAGCCCGAATAAAATTGGGCTCTTAAAGTTCGTGAGAAAATTATCAGTTGATGTAATGCACATCACGAGAACGAATAGCCGAGGCCAGCGCATTCCGAGGATCAAAATAGTTCAAGGCTTCGCAACGAAAGATGATGGCCGTAACTTGTCACACCCCCCAATAGTAGCACAATTTGGTGCCGGCGCAAAAGAAGTACAATTCTTCCTAGATACTTCTGCTAGAGCGTCTTCGAGCCAGCCTGCCCCGGTAACCCGCGGAGGCATGAAGAAAGGGGGGAAAGGTGCGAAAGCTGGTCCAGCTCCACCCTCAACGGGTAGCTATATCAGCGTCTTTGATTTCTTTAAACAGGGTAAGATTCTGACGTTACCAAAGATGAGTGGCCAGTGCTTACGATTCCAGAGTATAATATTGTAGTCCAGGACCTAACATTACCGGTGATCAACGTCGGAGGAAAAGACAATCCTTCGTACTTACCAGCTGTAGTATGCCACGTCCGCCCAGGACAACCCGCGGGGACAAAATTGAGTCCGTCGCAAGGGCAGCAGATGATTCGCTTTGCTGTACGGCGGCCTGCTCAAAACGCTCGGTCAATCGTTACTTCCGGCCCGTTGTTGGGGTTTGAGCCGACGAACGCCAAACTGGTGCGAACAATGAAGAATCTTACTCAGCGCAAGTATACAAGCTAATAGCCTCACAGGATGCGTTCAAGTTAGACGTTCCACCGAAACTGATCACCGTCCCAGGCCGAGTGCTGGGCGCCCCGGCCATCAAATACTCAGGGACCGGAGTGGCAATACCGAGGTTTGGGGGCTGGGACTTACGATCAGTAAAATTTGCCACAAGAGCAGATCTGCCTTCCTGGACCTACTTCCGCATCTCTTTGCGGCGCGGACGCAACTTCTGGCAATCTGACCAGGACTTTACCGCCAAGGTCGACGAGTTCCAAGACAAACTTAGGGAACTCGGCATTTCGGTTAGCAACTACATGCCAGGGAAGTATATTATCACAGATAACCAAAACTTGGAGTCTGAGATCGACCATTGGATACACAGGTTTGCTATCAACCCAAAACGGCCGAAAATAGTCCTGGTGATTATCCCAGAGGCCGAAATGACTGTCGCGTATAACCGGATCAAAACCGTATGCGATGTGAACGAGGGCATGCTGAACGTCTGCGTACTCGACTCGAAGTTTTCCAGGGCTAATCCCCAGTATCTGGCGAACGTCGGTCTGAAGTTCAATCTTAAGCTGGGCGGCAGAAACCATTCGCTCGATCCTTCCAAACAAGGATTCATTGCACAGAAAAAGACCATGGTCGTCGGAATCGACGTTACTCATCCAGCCCCGGGTTCTTCATCGAAGGCGCCAAGCGTCGCTGGAGTCGTCGCATCGACTGATGAATGGTTGGGACAATGGCCAGCCGATATTCGTATCCAACCCGCCCGTCAGGAGATAGTAGCTGATCTAGACGTAATGTTGAAGTCGCGTCTGCTGCTATGGAAGCAACGAAACAAGGTTTTACCTGAAAACATCCTTGTGTACCGAGACGGGGTCTCCGAAGGCCAGTATAACATCGTCGTTGATCAAGAACTTCCTGCTCTCCGCACCGCCTGCCAAGAGGTGTATCCGGCCTCGGACACTAAGGTCGGCAAACCCCGTATCACCGTCATCATCGTGGGGAAGAACCACAACACGCGCTTCTACCCCACGAAAAGGGACGATGCTGACCGCGGCGGTAACCCGAAGAACGGCACCATCGTCGACCGCGGCGTCACAGAGGCCCGCAACTGGGATTTCTTCCTCCAAGCACACACCGCGATTCAAGGCACTGCGAGGCCAGCACACTACTACGTCGTCTACGACCAGATCTTCCGGAATCTAAAGGTANCCGGCTCAATTCTCTACAGCGGCAGATGCTCTAGAGGACCTCACACATAACATGTGTTACCTCTTCGGAAGAGCTACCAAAGCTGTGAGCATCTGCCCCCCGGCATATTATGCTGATCTGGTCTGCATGAGAGCTCGCTGTTACTTGCATGGACTATTTGATCCGTCACCGGCGCTGAGTCCTGATACGAGCTCAGTGGGGACAAGTGCCACTGGCCAGTCACAGCAAATGCCAGACGCCAGCTTAGTAACCATTCACCCTAATGTTAAGAATACAATGTTTTATGTATGATTTCCAGTCTCCGCCCTTTCTTTCGTTCTCTCTCCCCTTTCCACCTCCTATTTAGTAAACGCTATTTCATCCAACTCGGCAATGTGCCTGTTACGTTTGAGACTTACACAGGAAATGTATCAAGTGGCCCATATGTAGTATATGATGAGGAAGGAGAAAGCACGAGCCAGAGACAGTGAATATAATGGTTTCCGATGACAGATAAAGAGATACCTTTCAACTGCATAGTGAATTGGCCCACGTGGTCTTCGAGCCCTCGCCCAAGGAGGCAGGCAACACCTTCCGTATCCGCAGGCCTATGCTGGCCCCTTGGATAACATGGGGGACTGCTTGATCGTCATAAAATGCAACATAATTCAGAAAAAACACAACCAAAAAGCTAAGAGAGCGAGTCCTGTAGAGCAGAAGTGTACCCCCTTTTTGTAGCCCCTATTTGTAGCCCCTATTTCATTAGCCGGCAAGGACCCCCCCCCCGGCCCCCGCCGAGCATCAGCAGCGCGGCCGATACCTCGTGGTCGATGGCCAACTGCTGAGGCCGCAGCCCCGGACTTATGTCTGCCTGCTGATGCTGCTGCCCTCCTCCTCCTAAGTACGCATAGCCACTCGGCGGCGACGCTTCCGCGCTGTGCGGCGCGAACGCGTACTCGGACGACGCGTACGGGTGCTGCACTGGCGACGACGCGGATGAGTGTGGTGGTGCCACCGCCGGCGGCGCAGGCGTGAATGTCGGCGACGGCGTTTCGGAATCCGTCATCTCCACGTCTATATCGTCGTCTGCTTCCGAGTTCGGCTTGCTGTTCCATTCCGACGACGACTCCCGCTGTGCTGCTGCGGTTGGCCGGAAGTCGCATGTTGCGGGCGTCGAGGAATGCGAGTGCGGGTGCGAGTTTGGCTCGTTTTGTTGCGCTTTTAACTTGCTGATGCAGTCTTCGAGGTAGCGGACGTATTCTATCGATGCCTGCTTGCGATGGCTGGGGTTAGTGTGTGTAACTTGGCGATGTGAGGTGTGAGTGAGTGGGCGGGGAACTGACCTGTAGAATCGCGAGCTTGTGCATCTCCCCCGTGCATGCCGGTATAAGACCCTTCAGCACGGCGAACTCCTCGTTCATTTTCGATCTCCGGCGTCTCTCGATGAGGCTGTGCGCCGTCTTCCTCGCGATCTTCCGGCCCGCGGCACTCGTCGCGGAAGGTTGTTTCTTGGTTGTAGTCGTCGTCTTGGAGCTCCCCGCCGCCGCAGCAGTGCTCCTGGTACTGCTGCTGCTTGCGGTATTGGTGGTCCCCTTGGCGGGAGCCGGCGCCACCACCACCTCGTCTTCCTGCGGCCGGGGCTTCATCTGGATGATCTTGCGGGACCGCGTCGGTGGCGGCGGGAGCGCAAACGTCTCCTTTTGATGATTCGCTGCGCTGGAACGCCGTCTGGCTTTGACGGTTTCGCTGGGCTGTAGGTAGGGTAGCTTGGATGTTGTTGGTGACACCGGGGACATCTTGCTGCCGACATTCGAAGAAGACTTGGGTCCCTCGTTCGGCGTTATTGCGGAAGGGGGCAGCTCGAAGGTCAGCTGTAACGACGACAGCTTGTTTGAGTGGTCCTGGCCTTTCATCTCAGTGGATGAGGCCGGCGTGGGCGGCATCTTTGGGCGCGCCATTGTTCCGTGTGAGAGTTTGTGTGTTGTTGATATGTCGTTGATTATTGTGCGACGACGGTGTCGTACGAAGTTTAGTTCTTTTTTGTCTTGGATTGATTGTGCCGATGAAGAAACCCTGAGCACCGTCTCCGTGCCTACGAAAACTATTATACAAACCCCTCGAGATGCGGACGACCGGGTGTCACGCGACAGGGGCAAGTGATAAGGGCGGCGACCACAAAAGCTGTGGAACCAGCGAACGCGGCCTTGAATAATAGGACCGCTTGAGGTAGCAGTAGAGGTTGGAGTGAAAAATCAATCTCCAAAGTTATGCGTTAGGCAGCGAAACAACGTATAAAAGAAAAGAGAGGAGGTAGGCATCGATGGGCTGCTCCCCGTCCCGTCTTCTTCTTTCTCCTCTCTCGCGTCTCTGACTCTCTCGACCTGGCGCGGGCGACGCCAACCTTATTTTGCTGAGCGAGACACTCGGCACATGGTAGGGGCCCGTGTCCATATTGGGTGGTTTTAGAAGGGGGAAAGTCGCATCTTTCTCACAAGCCAGACTCGTCGGTCGAGCACGCGACCACATCCAGCTCTGACATTGGCCGGAGTCATGGGACAGCCAATCACGTCCCGCCGTTGCGGAACGTGGTCGATCTGATGGTTTGCCTCTTGTGGGAGATTGGCGTGCCGTGATTGGCCCGTTGGGGGCATACCGTGATTCGAGCAGGTCTACAACGGCATGAGGCTCTATGTCGGCGGAAAACTACCTCTTGGTATTTCTACATGTAAGTAATTAGGTGCTACTCTAAGTACCTAGGTAGATAAATCTAGAGCTAGTTATATTTTGCTTACCTTTAGATTTTGTTTGAGTTGGTTGATGGCAAAAGTTTATAAGTGCTAAATTATTTGACAATGTACCTACTACTCTGTACCTATGAATGCGATATTTTCGTCCACTACCGCTTTGCAGCTTGGAGGTGATCACATATGTAACATTCCTGATACATGCTTTTAAAAGAGGGCCTCGCTCGTCCTCTTCCCTTTAGCGCCTTAACCCTGATCAAAAACGACCTTCAAGTTGCAATGCAGCAGTGTAAGTTGATTGGGCAATTAATCGAATGCGAGCGACATGCTCGTGTCGGACGGGGTCGCTGAACCCAATGCCGAGCCAATCAAGGCACTATCTCCAGACAATCGAAGTACCTACCTCGCGATCCCGGATATTCCTCGTCGGTTCTTCTCCACCCTCGTGCACCCGCATTCTGTATCTCCTCTGTACAGTAGAGTATCTTCCGAAGGGCAGCGCATGCCAAGATGCATGCGAGCCTAGGCTTCATCCGGCTAGACTGTCGTCGTGCTATGGATAGGTATCTTGAATGTGGGCTTACGTTGAATCTGGGGATTGGACGTCATGCTCCAAAATGACAGATGGCACCCTGATGTTACCCTGCCAGTGCACTGCCTCAATTTCAGTATGCGGAGGTAGTAGACTTCACTTGAATATGCGCAGAAAGCTAAAGAGTAGTTGTACAACGAGCCTTGAATCTAAATATCCCTCATCATCATCATCATTTTTTTTTTTTTCATCGTGCACCATGGAAATATCGCTCACATCATTTACTGCCCTCTCCTTCGATGTCTACGCGACCTTGATTGACTGGGAGAGCGGCATCTCAGCAGCGCTCGCTCCGTTAAACGCACGCCTGCCAGATGCGCATCCCACGAAGAACGACAGAAAGGGCCTCCTCGGTTTATTCACGCACTTCGAAGGTCTCCTGGAACACCGGTTTCCTGATATGCAATATACGCAGCTCCTCGGGGAAGTCTACGAGGAGATGGCCAGGGAGCTGGGCGTGCCTCTGGACCCTTCTTCAAGTGCTACGGCAGAAGAAAAATCGACGTTTGGGAATAGTGTCGGCGCGTGGCCTGCGTTCCCAGACACGGTCGAGGCTCTGAAGAAATTGGCAAGGAGATATAAGTTGATAGTACTCTCAAACGTCGACAAGGCCGCGTTCGAGAAGACGCGCACGGGGCCGCTACAAGGGGTTGAATTCGCTGCCGTGTACACGGCGCAGGAGATCGGGTCGTATAAGCCCGACTTGCGGAATTTCGAATGGATGATCGAGCACGCGGAGCGAGATCTGGGTGTGAGACGGGATGGATTCTTGCATGTGGCGCAGGCTTTGAAGCATGATCATGTGCCGGCTAAGAAAGCCGGTCTGAAGAGTTGCTGGATTGAGAGAGCGGGCGATGATGCGGCGATAGGCGGCAGGCTTGAGGATCTCAAAGGCGATGTGGAGTTGGCATATAGGTTCAAGACGTTGGGTGATCTTGCAGTGGCAGTAGAAAATGAGTTTGAGAAGCGATGAATTATTAATTATTATAGTGTGATTTTCTCGGCATCGTCTTAATGAAACAAGTGACGAGCGTTATTCATAGGTTCTGCTTGCGAGCGGATATTAATCGCGTTATTTTCGCTAGAGATTATTAAGCAGAAGACCAGGGGGTGCACTGAACAAGCCAGTGGATTATCTATGCTTGTTGTTGCACGAAGGTCTGTAAACCTACCTCTGTAGGCGCGATATTACTATATACAGAGTGTCCATTTGTCCTTTGTTGTATCCCTTGTGCCTTGTGTCATGGGGTTTGGTCTCCAGAGTGAAGTTGGGTCACCAGTAGGTCGCCACTAGGTAATAGTAGGGTAAGGGTTCAATATTCTTAATTCCTAAGGTCTCCCTTCTCCAGTCGGGGGAACCCTCGGGTCTCATATTGCCTCCTATATATGATACAATTTCTCCAGAGGGTAAAAGCGACCTACCTTCGATCCTCCTGATACCCTAGTGCCCGAGTACTTTGTGATAGAGCGTAAAGTTTGTTCTTCGTACCCAAGCAATCTACCCGGACATTGACTGATTGACATATGTCCTCCGTGGTAGTCGAGGCGTTACATTTCACTCCTATAGCGCTATAGATGATTATGGCTCTAATTCCCTCAATTTCACGTTAACATGGGGTCGCTCTCGTTCGTGACTGACGCGAGTTTGATCTTTGCCGCATTCGTGACAGCTGATTTATACTCCCCCGTCGGCGTTGGTACATGTGGGCCAACTTGAATTCTCACGCTCTTTAAATCTCTGGGTAACGGATCCGCGCCAGTCCTATACGCATTCGGAACGAGCGCGTAGATGTAGAACTCGCAAGTTGCCCGCATGACGGTGGAAAACTTGAAGCTGTAGGATGCTTTACTCAGCCAGAGATTTACGAACCCCAGCACGACGGCCGCGAAGCTGAAACCGACGGCGAGGCCATAGGCCAGCAGCAAGTGCGATGGCGAGTAGACGTAGATGTTTTTTACTGAATGTATCGTGATGTTTGTAGGCAAGGCCTCATCGGTTAGGAAGGCCTGCTTGCTAAAAAGGGCCAGTGTCATGTTTTGGAACATCTCTTCGACGACATCGACTAGAGATCGATTGAAATTTGGAGACTGCATAGCATCAAGAACAGTGGTATTATATGTGTCTGAGGTAGCAATAGTCATGTTGTAAACCGGGAAAAGCTCCTTCGTGTATGCGACATCAGTTTGAAGAACATTTCCAGATTCATGTAAATAGCCGTAAGTAGTATCCGTATAGATGGAGCCGACTAACGATTTGCCGAAACATTCCATGAGTGCTTGGTAATTAATGCCAGGGCCGTAGACGGCAGCTTGGAGCTCCTCGTCATATGACAGTGGACCCCAATCGACACTCACTGAGTTGATATCGTAGGTTTCAATGACTGAAATTCGCTGCGTGCCGATTGCAGAAAAGTCGAAATCAACGGTATAGGTTGTGTTCCAAAGAGAACAATTAAACACAATCCATTCTCCATACCCTGAAGCGTCGATAGCCAGGAAAAGGGTAGCCGGCTCTGCTTTGGACTCGCTGTCAATGGTCCCCAAGTAGTTTTGTGGACCTAGGTCTGGATCGATAGGTAGTGATCCAGCCGGGTACATGCTGTTCTTGCTAAACGGCACAATAGAGTCATTAGGAGCCCAACAAAGGTATCGATAATAGGCCGCACAATCATCGCCATCGACGAGAACGTCACAGCCGACCGCCGAGTTGAATCCGCGCAATATGTCTTTTGAAGCTGGATTGCATCGCACACTCGGAGCATAGAATTGGAGACGATATGACGAGTTTACTACCGGAGGGGGAATATTCGGCAACTGTCCCTGGAAGGCAGTGGCAAGAGCTAATCGGGACAATGGCTGACTAGAGCTATCGTAGCTGGGCGAAGGAGGCCCAGAAAGATTCCCAGCATTAGGACCTCCACCCGCAAGTAGATAATTTATCGTCGCCATGGGGCCGGTGCCAAAGTTAATACCCGCCATAGCAGTCATATTATAGGAGGTGACTTGCATAGGTGAAATCGTCAAAGTAGCCGGCGTAACGATGGAACCAAAAGGTATCAACCAAGATATCGCCGCAAGGGAGAAGAGCACAGGATTAGCACGAAGCGCCGTGACATCGAAAAAGCTCAGTAAGCTGCCGAGTAGATCGGCCAGCGAGTCGACTGTGGACAAAGGGAGCTGCTTTCTCTGCAATGTCCTCCAGAATATCTGCCAATACGCGACGCTAACTGCCACTGCGAGCGCAACCCGCACGAGATAGGATAAGGCGGTGCCGATGCGGATGTTCGTCTGCTGGTCATATTTTGCCTCGTCGACGGCTTGGCCGTCTAAATTATGATAGAAAATGTGATGGCCCACGGAAAACAATATACCGGCCAGGAAAGCGGCAAGCATGGTCGTCGGCGCATGCCAATCAACCGCTTGTTTGGGCTCTCTTCTCGAGGACATATCGTCAGTGTCCATTCTTGGATGTATTTAATAGTATCCCGGGTGGTGAAATGGCCGACTGATCAGCGAGGTAACAGAGACGTAGGTGGTAGCCTTGAATAGGGGTATATCGGCACAGGCTGCCTCGCAAACTGGCTTGAGGGCATGTTGAGCGGGGTCGAGCGCCTCTATTTGCAGATCTGTGGTGATACGGCAGGCTCTGGCCCGCGAGCTGAAGCCACTCGGCGATTCTGGCTCACAAGCCGAAGCCACTCGGCGACTCTATTATGCCAGTCTAATTAGCATCGGAAAACAAAACCACTGCTCATGCAAGGTTAAGGATTCTGGTTGGGGATTGCTTACAAAAGTATGCCGAGCACTATTTTCGGCCCCCAACCCCCTCAAATCCGTTTACGAACACTATTCTCTTGGGAATTCGTGTACCATGTATATAGGTACTTAATAATGCACTGAGAACCTATACCATCAGTCTTTAAAGGGCTTGACTTGAAGCGTTAGAATGCGAGAAGTCAATCTATTTCATGGCGCTGAAATGGCTAGAACTGATTCGTCTAAAATCTTAGCTAGAGCTTTTATAGGTTAGCACTCGATGCGACACAGGATCTTGGGTATCAAGAGCCGCCAGCAGAACAGATAGTCCAGCGAGGTATATGGATGAGAGCGCTGGACTACAGATGATTAACCAAGATCATTAGTCGTCGACGACAATTCTCCTTAAATATTATTTTCCAGTGTCGACAGCTAACCACAACAGCTACGACAGGTGTGGTTGGAAGCACTGCCCCGATTCTGCTTAGTTTTACTATGTAATTCGAGGGGCAAGCTTGGCATTCCACGCGGCTGGGTCGGATCGTCACTGTGAGTCTACTCTGTTGTTATGTTGCTAATAACAATCCGTGCCAGGTCTGGAGCCGCATTATTCCCGATATATCTGTTTTAATATCATGCCTTGAAACATATGTGTTGCTTCTGAAGGTTTACTTTTTTTTGTTTGTTTGCATGTATTTAGCTAGCAGTTCAACCGATAAGGAATCCTTCGTTTTTTATTTAACTATAAACTCCTTCGCGAAAACGGAGGCATTAGATCGGACAGATTACCTTAAGTACCTAGGTAGGTAGTGCTGGCCAGCGGGTAGACGGAAGACACCTCACTTCCGACTGATATCCATCTCTAACAGCAGTATCGTTTGACTACTACCTCTATAACCTTCCTGTATGGATGTCAATTAACACCGGTATTCTATTGATTCGATGTAGTAGCTAGACTCGCTATTTCATTGTTGGTGGGATGGTGATCGTTTCGGGCTGTGGGTTTGCAGCGACGTTAGGGAACGACCACATTTTCTAGCGTCTTTTCGTGCCTAGAATTGTATCGCTTTTAGCGCATGATGTCACCCGCGTCCCCCACCTACTACCTACAGTACTACCCCAACTCGCTTACACTAAGAATCCTCACTTACCTAATTCACCATCAGAACCCTGATTCGCCTACTCCCCACGTACTTCAGAACGCTTCACTGACTTCTTATCCTCTAACCTTGGATGTGAAGGGGTTAAAAATACCAGTGTAAGTGACGAGGTTAGACAAAACTAAGTCCGAAAATCAGACGAGAACTGCAAAGAAACTTATTCTGAAAAGGTTAGACTACATATTCCTTCACTTTACTCGAAATTTTGAACCCCGAACGTTTGTCATGGTTTCCCGCTACGTGTCTGTGCACGAAATGCCGAACGGGCCTGGCGACGCCCGGCCAACTGCAATACAAATCATCAAAGACGAGGAGCTCGAAGGAAAACTCGCTGGTCAAACCGTGCTCATCACTGGTTGTTCTGCGGGTATCGGGATTGAAACGTCTCGGGCTTTGTATCTTACTGGAGCTACGCTGTACTTGACAGCTCGAAATCTCGAGAAGGCAAAAACCACCCTCAGCGACATAGTCTCCAGCGATCGTGTGCACCTCTTGGAGCTCGATCTCGAGTCCCTAGCTAGCGTCCGGGCTTGCGCCGCCGAGTTCCTATCGAAGAACACGTCCTTGAACATTCTAATCTGCAATGGGGGGGTTATGATACCACCTGAAGGGAGAACCAAGGACGGCTTCGAGACCCAGTTCGGCACAAACCATCTCTCACACTTTCTCCTCTTCAATCTCCTCCGGCCTGCATTGCTAGCCGGCGCGACCCCCGAGAAGTCTTCTCGCGCCATCATCCTCTCCTCCATGGGACATCGCCGCGGGGGGGTTAATTTCGACAACGTCAACTTTGAGGGCAACTACAAGCCAATGATGGCTTATGCCCAGAGCAAAACAGCCAATCTATGGACTGCCAACGAGATTGAAAGACGGTATGGCTCGCAGGGTCTCCATGCTTGGAGCATTCAGCCCGGTGGCGTGACTAATACCGAACTTGGGCGTCACTTACTCCCAGAGCAGGAGGCACTGTTATGGACAGACCCGCAGCTGGCAACGATATTAGCGAAGAATCCTGAGCAAGGCGCGGCTACGAGTGTTTGGGCCGCTGTAGCAGCTGCACTGGAAGGCCAGGGAGGCAGATATCTTGAAAATTGCCAGATCATTGGGCCTTACGATGCTTCCACGGGGAGGTATGGTCCAGGGTTTGCGCCACATGCCTACGATGTTGAGAATGCGCAAAAGCTATGGGAGAAGTCCCTGGAATGGGTTGGCTTGTAGATAAGCTTGTAGATAGACACAAATTAGCGTTATTCAGGAAGACACTTTATCAAAGCACCAGAGTTCCCGCCCGACGAGCTCAACTATATCGTTAAGAATTTTAAAAATATATATGTCAATGGTTAAACTCATCAAAAAAAAGTTAAAGGAAAAAGAAATAGGATTAGTATTGATCCACATTTGGAATAGCAGCAATCTGTTGGAGAAATTAGGGAGATGTCATTCAAGCCACTGACATCATACTTCAACTAAACAGGCATAGTTTAGTTGGCCCTTGGTTTCGGTCTAGTCGTACCCACTTGATGATCTTATTGTTGAAATACTGCTGTAGCGTGAAGTGGCGCTCGGGCTGTAATAGTTGTTGTTTTCATCACTTATAACACAGTATCAATCGAGAGTCTAGAGGATGTGCCTACAACTGCCGCTACCTTACTCAAAGGTTAGCTAGGGGGAGCAAAACAGAGAGTGGGTGAGAGATTTTGACAGTTGGGTAAGTTATCCTGGCTACATGGTTCTCTTTTCTATGTAATTACTCGTTTTATTCTTGTACTAGGCATTTCCACAGCTTATAATCGGCGAGATAACTGGATCCGCAGATTTTGATAACAATCCACCACTGTGACAAGGCTTGTGCTCGAGCGCTTAGAACAGGGTTCATAATGAACTAATAATTCTATCTGTGTTTCCTCGGAGGTCTTTCGTTTCATATCTGTCTCCTAAATGTAACCTTGCCCTTTCCCCTTTGCTCCCTATTTAGATCCGTGCCTCGGGGCGCACAACCTAACCCCCCCTTTCGGTTGGCCCCCGATTGCAGGCTTCTTGCATAAGGCTGTACCCTCGCCTACCAATAGCCGCTATTAGTCCACATCTGCATAATTCTCTATGGGGTTTGGTAAGCTGTGGCTATGTGACAACCACACCTGCAGAGTTCACGTGACCGTCGATATATATCACATCGTCCGGTACTCATAGTAGCCCCTGTCGAGATTGCTAGCCAGCAAGTAGTAGTAGATAGCAACGAGCTTATGGTATTGCGGAATCCGAGAATCCGAGACCCACCTTGGTTGTTACCTATGTTACCTTCGCCGATCCGCTGTCACACTGTAGAAAAGCTTTCCTCAGCATAATGTAAACATTGATAAGCTCTCATTCACATTCCATAGTAATTGTCTTAGAGATTATAGTAATCAATAACATCAAGGAGGCCAAAGAATTGGGGGTTTAGCACCTACTGGCGTCGTATGCAGACACATTAGGAAATAGACATTGGGGATACGAAACCGATGTTGACGTTGGCTTGTACACCACAGCCAATGGTGTGAGTAACCGAAGATCCGAAGACCGGAAGACCTTTGGCCAACAGGATAAACAAATGAACCGATTCAAGATTGAATATAGTAAAACCAGAAAATCGAGATAATGGGCGCATTATCTGTGTCTCCGTGATTGGTAATGTTAAAATAAGTAATCTCCAAATGGCAAAACGCCGAGATAGTAACCGGGTGTGGCTGGTAAACCCTACTATTCTACGCGGTTCCGAACGCCAGAGCCATGAAATAGCATATGGTTATAAATTACTAGATAAGTCTAAGTTCCGCCTGATCCGTGAGAATTGCAATTTCTTCCACCCACGCCTCTTCCCTATTACTCAGTCCTCATCATACGACCAGAAGCTCACCAACGTGTTGGCTACACATGCATACGGGGATACAGTCTATTGGTCGCCAATGATCACGAGGATGACAGCTGTCAGCAAGATAACCAACAGTTAGGTCATACAAAGCGAACAGACCTGAAGACATAGCTTGTGCCCCGGGGCCTCTGGGTACAAATAGAGGGCTGGTTTCTTTGACTGAGAGGAAAGAAGAACAAAGGGCTTTAAACCCAAACATAATTATTAGCTAAGTATGAACCACTTGTTCAAGCATTTAAGTAATATTACAAGCTATTGACACAAATTTGACTCACAGGGGTTTTTGACATTAGCCAATATGGCAACTATTGTAGAAACTACGATGAACTATTACCTCGATCCCTCCAACGGTGGAACGGAGGGGTGTAGCTTTGGAACGGTTGGCGTTCTCCGTCGACAATTCGATACCCATGCCATACAGGTCCATGACTTGAGAGGCCACGAGAACGAATTCGATATCCACACACATGCTTTCCAGCCTTGCAAATGGAAACCCACCACCGAGTCACTTGAGTCGGGTGAGATTAAAAGGATCCTATACCCCGAGGCTGAGGAGTTCGTGAAGACAATGTGAGTAAGAGAATGGTTCTTAAATACATCTCTGTTACGGATAAGTGGATCTGAACTGATCCCTACATACTGTAGGGATCAGGTAAGCCTGATCCATATAATCCCTAGTATAAATAGGCCTGTTTATATTCCTTTTGTAGAGAGGGAACTTAACCTTTAGATCACCTGAATACCCCTTTGGTGGTCGCTATTGGAGAGTACATTGGTTCACTTCTATTTTCATGCTCGTTATTCCACACCTCCACGAGAACATCTGTCAATGTTCTACCTACAATATGCTAAGCATTTACTAATATACGGATCTAGCACTAACGCCACCCGGGTGCATTGTTTTGGTCATCTTATCCGACAAAATACGGTGGAAGCCAACATTGAGGCTTTAAAGAAACTCGAGGCTTCTAAAGGTAGAGACAATGTGTCGGACAAAGAAGGATTCGGGAAGCCGGTTCCGGCTCGATATGCGCATGTTGACCAGTCCGGCAAAGGGGCTCGCACGCTCCTAGGTGATAATCTCCCCGGTGAGGCCGAGAAGCTGACGAAGACGCGGTGGGGAACAGTGAACCTCTGGCGGCCAATCCAAACGATCCGGCGGGATCCTCTTGCCTTCTGCGACGGCCGGACTACCAGCGACGAGGATTTGGTGCCTGTGGATGCGACCCCGCCACTCAAGGGCGCTCGTACCTTATACGAGAGCGTTTCCAAAGGTGATGGGTTCCAGACGCTTGAGGTTCGCGCGAGTCCCAGGCACAAATGGTATTATCTCTCCGAGATGCAGCCAGATGAGGCTGTGATCTTCAAATGCTACGACTCGAAGAACAGCTCTCAAAGTCGTTGCTGTCACGCTTCCTTTAGGCTGCCACAGGCTGCCGACGCGCCCAGGGAAAGCATGGAAATGCGCTTCTTTGTATTTTATGAGAATGAACCACTTCAAGGGTTCTAGCTAGATGGAGATTGGCTGATCACAGTACTTGTAGTTGTCATTTTATACAGTTTAGAACCATGATTTATTTATAAAGGTGAAGGAAGAGGCAAAAGTGATGTTGGATTACTTAAGCTTAGTGTGTTGAAAACCGTACCCTATGAACATCCTACAAAACAGATGCTACAACTGTAAGCCATAATACTTGTCCCAAAGTGCTATCACATCACGGGTATGTGGTTCCGGGGACTCCAACTGTAGCTGACCATCATGGTCCCAGATCCTTACAACGTCACTGCTCGTACTCAAAGCCGGCCAAGAATCAACATCTCCCTCGCTGCCCTCAGGACTCCCAGTTCGCAAAAAGCGTACCCATGTTTCCATTACCTTTCTCGACAGCGATCTATCGGCATCGGTCCAGTCCCATTGCCATACATCAAGGTTGCCAAAAGCGTAGAGCATGCCAACAAGGTGGAAGGCGCCCGCAAACTCCTTCTCGACTATTTCCGAGTCCGCGGGGATTGGCGGTGCGCGCGAGAATTTGTAGTACCATGCGGGCGACTTCATGTACCTCGACTGTAGACGTGCAGAAGTCCACGTTGGCCAGTAGAAGACTTGCTCGGCAAGGAGCTTCCACGACGAATTCCACACGTCCGCGTCCGTAGGCGCGGGATAAAGACGGAGGGCCTCGTCGGCTTGCTCGCCAAATGTTTGCGTTAAGAATGCATGATAATCTGCTAGAGAACTTAGACGCGGCAGTGCGGTCCCGTCGTCGGCAGTGTGGCCCGCAAGAAGGGGAATGTCAGCGACACGACCCGAGGTAAATGCCGCAAGGAGCGGCTCAGGAAGGACAAAACCGTCGAGGATAGGGTTGGCAGTATCATAAACGCTTAGACTGGTAGTGGTAGGTCGTAAATAAGACTTCCACAGTCCCTGCGTACGGGGGAGAGTTACGGCTAAGATCTTATCAGGCGATATCTCGCGTAGTTCGGCGAGGGAGGAGACGCCGAGGGCATGCAATATCTCGGTTCCGGCCTCTTCGGCTGCAGCTAGCGTCATGTAGGCCGCGATATGACCGGGACCATCGATCGGTGGTGCCATCCCAGGCCCGCTCTCGCAGATTGCCTTGGAGAACAAACCCTTGGCCAACGGCGAGGCACGGAGGATATGGATGCTGGCGCCGCCGGATGAGGCACCCCCAATCGTGACATTATCCGGATTGCCCCCGAACACCTTGATGTTCCGCTGCACCCATTGTAGTGCAGCGATCTTATGCGTAACATCGGAGTTAGTAATGGTCACGTATGATAAGAATTACACGGGAATTCGGGAGTTTGGAGGAGTAGGAGAAGTCGAATATACGCCGTAAAGTAATCGTGCTGCTGACGCATGAGAAAAGGGGGAATGAAGACTCCAGCGACTGACCTGGTCCATGATGCCGTAGTTGCCTGATGCCTGATGACCTGACTCAGCACTTAGCTCCGGAAGCGCAAGGAATCCGAATCGTCCGAGGCGGAAGTTCACGGTGACGACTGTGATGCCCTCGGCAGCCAGCTTGGCCCCATCTTGCATGGGATTGGATCCGGACCCAAAGACGAATGCCCCGAAATGAAACCAGACTAGGACGGGCCTGTTGGTAGCGCCCTCGGCGCCGGTATACACGTTTAGGTAGAGGCAGTCCTCGCTGAATTCAGTATCCCCACTGGAATATATCGAGGCGGTCGGTGACGGGGGCTGAATGCTGCCGGGGCTGAACTTATCGCATAGTCGTACGCCAGTCCAGGGCAGAGGGGGTTGTGGCGGTCTCCAGCGCAGGTCCTACGGGAGGCGCAGCGTAAGGAACTCCGAGAAAAGATCTTGTGGAATTCGGGCGATGAAGTCCGGATAGTGACCCAGACTCAACCACGATCGGTGCGCACAGATTGTGCTCAATTTTCGGTGGCTCAGACATCACTCTCGTATCAATCTTGTAGCACTGACTATTAATAAGGAGATGATGAATGTGCAGAAGGGGCAACGTTGAAAGAAGATGCAGAACGGCGGATTTATAGGTTGATCAACTAAGCGAGGTGAGGCTCATGTTGAATGTTGTGATATTAATAGTGTATCAATCTTACTGTCGTGGAGTCTTGTTACCACGGTTCGCACATCGCCTACTGTAAGTAACAAGGGTCTTAACATTTAGGCCTCGTACAAATGCGGGGACGTGATAAGCATACACGACGGCTGCATTTCGCCGTAATGATGTATCTATCTAAACGACATATAAACTACGTATGGGGATACTAGTAGGGATATTATATAGAATGATAGTAATACATCTCTCCTCCCTTGGGATATAGCATGTTTGGCACGTTGCTAATGCCAAGACGTTGTTCTTACGAGTTAATACTAGTAGCTTTACACGACATGTCTCTGAGACGTACCAACTCTGGACATAATATCCTCAGTGTAAATTTCTATCACTTCCTTCTACCACCTAGAATACGACACATAAATTATATAAAATAGGATTATCGGTGGAATAGGGAGCTTCCCTTTTATTCAACTTAATATTGCTTTTGGCTGACTAAGCGGAGCGTCAGTAGACCTCAGGCGCCAAGCAGGAGGATTCATATGCTACAACAAAGTGGACATTTATACGTGAATTTCGTCGTCTATTGCCCGGCTTACTTACAAAATTACTAATCTTTACTGTTTATAATACTGACGTACGAAAAGAGACTTACTATAGTTACCTGGGTACCTAGTTATATACGGCACGATGAACAGGCGCGACTCCCGAGGTCATTGGTTATATGACTTGATTAAATGACAAGTCTACGGTAGGTAGGTATGATTTCTATTTAGCGAACTTTATGAATATATGCATGTACAGCGTTCCTAATCTTACGTAAGGGAGCCGAAAAGGGGACGGCACCCACCTGTTATCTTGGCATCCGGTCGGCGTACAGATGGAATCATTATGAATCAGAATGAGTTAAGGGGGGGGAATATGTAAGGTTGGACGTCCGGGGGAAATGGGTTACGGTATAGTATTTACATTTTAATTTATCCTGCCTACTGGGGATACGCTTGTTTTGGGTTGCTGATCCAGGCACGTTTTGAAGCACCATGGACGTGACAACCGCCAAGCCCGAGCTTGACGTTACCCTCGACGTTTTCGGGCAACGATTAGTGCCTGTATTTACCCAGATAAGCTTCTGCTTTCCAATACCAGATGACTTCAAGGTTGAAGATATCTCCAGTGTCTTAACTCGGGGCGCTGAACGCCTCGCGCAGCATTTTCCATGGGTGGCCGGCCAGGTTGTATGCGAGGGCGCAACAGAGAGTAATACAGGGTCCTTCAAAATCAGACCCCTGGAGGATAAATCTCGAGTATGGGTGAAAGATATTCGAGACGATCCCTCATTCCCATCGTGGGAAATTCTACAGAAATCCAATTTTCCAATGAATACTTTAGACGAAAGCATTGTCGCCCCTCGAAAAACCATGCCCAGCGAGCCCAGGCCGGCAGAAGTGTTCCAGCTCCAAGCGACAATCATCAAAGGCGGATTGATTCTCACGTTTCTCGGCCACCACCAAGCTATGGATGGTACCGGTCAGGCCCAAGTTATTTCTTTGTTCTCAAAAGCTTGCGGAAATGAGACTTTCACTCAGGACGAGCTGAGGATTGGAAACCTCGCCCCTGAGAATGTCATTCGGATATTGGGCGATTCCTGGACTCCGGGATCTGAGCTCGAGTATAATATCATCAAGCAGGACATTTCTCAACCTGGTCCTGGAAGAGTCCAAGACCCGATTGAGATAGAAGTTGGGGTCTGGTCTTACTTCAATTTTCCGGCCTCAACACTGCGAGAGCTGAAATCATATGCCACTCAAACACTCCCACCGAGTTCTAGCTATATTACAACTGACGACGCCCTCACTGCCTTCGTCTGGCAGTCCATAGCTAAGGCACGACTTCCACACTGTGGTTCCGCGACGGAGGCGCTATTCGCCCGCGCCGTTGACCTTCGGCGATATTTGGATATCTCGGAAACACACCCAGGATTCGTCCAAAGCATGACGTATCATAGCCTTAGCATGGAACAAGTTGCTCACAGTTCATTGGGCGCTATTGCTGCGGACTTCCGAGCAGCTGTGGATCCTAAAACATCAGATTTATCGTATCATGGACGCTCCCTCGCAACACTGATAAGTCGTACGCGGGATAAAAGAGCTATCAGTTTCCTCGCTGGATGCGACCTGTCGCGAGATGTCATGTTGAGCTCCTGGGCCAACCAGAATTCATATCAGCTAGACTTTGGCCTTAGTCTAGGGCGACCCCAGGCGGTGAGACGGCCGCAGTTTGACAGCTTGCCAGGACTGGTTTATTTTATGCCTAAATCGCCGGATGGAGATATCGGTGTTGCTATTTGCTTGAGCGCGAATGAGACAGAAATGCTGAGGACAAATGGCGAATTTCTTAAACGAGCAACATACATCGGCTAATGTTACGGTAGGGTAGATAGAAGACACAGAAAGACATGCAAATCTCCATGGCACCTCGACCGACATCAGTATTTTCATGTGATGGGAAAAATGCATTGTCTTGTTGAGTGGTCGGCTTTTCGCACTTCTATCACAAAGCAAATACATGTGTGTAACTAGGACTAGCCTAGGGAGGCGGGTTATCTAGGCCCCTTCACGCAACAACGATAGCCTTCTTCTGCCCCATACGTGATTTTTCAGCAGACCTTGACACCTATGTTATCATGTCTAGGTAGCTATCTCGAAGACCTCGTATTCACCACCATTGGTACCATCATCAGCGCGGTGCCAATGCCCACGGCCAACGAAGAATGTGGTCGTCAACCATCGATACTTCTCGCCTAGTCATGGCGATTAATTATCGTGTCTTGGGTATTGAACGGGATAGAGACAGAGAGAGACTTACTGCTTGTTTCGAAGATGGGATTGATATACCAGTAGTGGTCCCCCCCTTTGGTTGTTTCTCTATCAGGTGCCGCAGTGAGAAACTTGGCGACCATATCGTCATTCCTCAGATACCCAACGTAACGTAGGGAGAACCCATCCCCGTCTTGGTTCTTCCCTTGCGTACGAACGTTTATGTGGTAAGTATTCGTCTTCTCGTCGGCCATTACCCAGTCGCTTCCGCCGGCGACCAACTCAACCTCTAACCCGTCGGCCCTACCCCCCTCCGACTCCCTTAATGAAACCAGAAGTATGGTGATAATGTGCTGAGTGGCGCCACCTCGGCTCTGGCCGGCCATCACGGCATCATTGCTGACATTCATTCGCATCTGAAGCACGGGTCTTAGTGTTGGGATTATATCCGCGGAAGACGACATGTTGATTTTGTTCTCAGGGCAGATCGTGAACACTTGAAATCGCACGAAAGTGTCCGAAGAGACTCTGAAGGTAGGCCGGCATATATACAGAAATGAGGAACTTTATTTCACACGCTCGTTCGAGTGGAATTGCCATTGGCCCCCACAGGTTTACCAAAGTTGGCAGTGCCATTTCGAGCTGTGTAACAGTGACCGGTGTCTCAGTCACATCATGGCGGTGCGAATCTTGGTGGACAACTGGCTCTACTGGACGCCATGACGTCGGTGCCGCCAATATATTTAATGGTGGCTGGTCGGGACCCGTTGGGGGTTGGCCATATTACCAACCAAATTTTGAACTATTGCTAAAGGTGACAGCTATAGGTCGGTTAGCTCGGCCGGGGCAAAAGTTGAAAGCTAGGCTAATGTTTCTGTTCTATATCCCGCAACTGCTGGGTAGGTCGGCGTGCATAGCTCGAGGAGCAGGGAATTCCGCTGTCACATCATTTCAATTCGGTTTTCATGTTCTGTAACCGATTGAATAGTTTAACAGCCTGCCTGATCGATAATGAGCTTTGTAGTATCCTATTATCTTGGTAATGCCTAGCCTCCTAGAGCCTTACAGGTTGGACTTTAGCTGCTTTCTTGGCCCGGAACATTGTTGTCTCGTATACCAGCTTCCGACGGCGGGACTGGCGCTGCTGGGGCTCAACCCGGAAAACGTCTCTAAGATCTGACCTCACTGTAGGTATAAGCCTATATATAGGTGTATACCTAGGTCAAGTTCGGTTTAATAATCGTAGAGAAAAGCCTTTGGTTCGTCACCAAGAGTTCGATCTACATGTGTGGCGTTTCTGTTCATCAGGCACTGTATGTCGAGTACTTGATACGTGTGCATTCGATAATCACACGGTGAACAAGGCGTCGATGGGCAATGCAATTACACGATTCAGCACTGACTGTGTAGCTGACTATCGTGGCATTTGAAATTATCAAACATATACTGTATGTTTGTCAGTGGTCTGGGTGCCCTAAGCCCATGGGCAGCGCACTGTGCAAGACTTGGTTCTAACAGCCTACAATACCTCTTTGAGACGGCAATGATGATTAATTCAGACTATATGAGGCTTAGCATAGCTACTACTTCAGTAGGGAGCGAGTCGATGCTATTGGAGTTGATTCAAGGATGTAATAAGGAAGCAATTCGGTTGGGGCTTATAGTGATGCGGGGTCGTCCTTGAGGAGCTACCCCGCCAACAACCTGCTGCAGCATGCGCGGGCTGAAGATATTGTCTTCCCATAGTGTTACTTAATTTATTACAAGGAAAATCCAAAAACCTCTAACCCTCGAAAAGAAAACTTTAGATTGACATAGAAGATCTGGCTTTGTTCAAATAATTAATCGCTTGCCGTTCTGCTATTTAGCAAATTATATCTATTTTATGTGGGATCTAGTGGAAGTACATACATTTAACGATAGTGCCTGCTCGGCGCTGGAAATGTTACGGTAGCCAGCTGACGCGAAAAGAGGATAGAACCTTGAAGTAAGCACCTATCGACTACGCTTCAGGCACCGCGTCCCCAAATTTTTTTTTTTNNTTTTTGTCGTCTGTAAATGAGGCAAAGTCGTAGCATATTTTCCACTTTTATTACAATTGTTAGAAATTCTCAATTAAGGTTAGGAAAAGTATTTATCTTTTGATCCTAGTAGCTATAAGAAAGGCATACCTTATAACATTCCTTCTTTGGAAGATATGCTCAACCGGCTTACGGAAAGGTGGGAGCTGTGCTTAGGGTTATGTTCGATCTTGGGGGGGGGGGGGGGGGGGGATTCCTCTTCTAGCGCCGAACGATAGGGCGTCCTTAAGGGGAGCGACATTGCCTCAAGTATAGTAGTTTTCCGGGAAATACTTTATGTTAGAGATTGACAGCTACCCTGTCGACGAGATTATGTTATTTGGGCTATGGGAAAAAGATGCTGCATTGTATGATTGCATCCACACAGGGGCAAAGTCGGGTGTTCACGAAATGCTCTTTCAAGACTTAAGGTATATAAATCTCTTGGCAGCACTTGTCGTATCAAGCAATTGACTGGTAGCATAATAGACAACGCTATCGTTCACTTCATTCACACCAGCCCATCCATAATTTTCCAGGGCTGGACAAAAATATTAGACTTGCTAGGCAGTGATTACAGAAGTGTCAAACCTCGCGTGCAACATGCAGAGACATCTCAAAACTTACATGCCTTTGCTTATGTGGCTCATGTGACCTTCATATCGTACTCAAGACGACGAGTAATAACAGTTTAATGGGTCGGATCCGGTTCGGCTAACTTGAATCTAGGTCAACAACCAGGATGGTAGTATATGCAGTCCATAGCCGGTTCGGCTCCGGGCAATTACTGCGAGCTTCCTATACACCACTATTATTTAACTAAACCCGAGCCCATAGATCTTTACCTTATGATTAGCCGTGTTATCGCTGATACTTTTTCAACTCGATTCAGAATAATGTCGCCCTGCTCCACCAACCCATACGCCGAGGTTCACGCTGACCCCAAAGGTGCCGGTGACATACGACCAACATCAGTTCAGATCATCCACGATGAGGGTCTCATCAATGCTATGACTGGGAAGGTCATGCTTGTGACAGGATCAACTTCTGGCATCGGCGTTGATACCGTTAGGGCCCTCCATTTGACTGGGGCTGATGTGTATATGCAAGCGCGAGACTTGAAGAAAGCGGAGGCTGTTCGGGACGATATCATTAAGACAAGCGAAGGAAAGGGGAAGCTCGATATTGTCCTGATGGACTTAAACTCTTTCAAGTCTATTCGAGAAGGCGTTAGGCTTTTCTTGAGCAAGACACCGAAACTCAACGTTCTCATCAACAATGCGGGTATGTTTTAATGTCCACTGCCGTACCAAGTTTCAACAACGCGCTAATTTCCCGATGTAGGAGTTCGTAATACTCCAGGAAGTCGGACTGATGATGGTTTTGAAACGCAGTTCGGTGTAAACCACCTCGCACATTTCCTACTATTCCAGCTTCTCCAGCCAACCCTCCTCGCATCTACCACGCCTTCGTTCAACTCTCGCGTCGTCAACGTGACCTCGGGTGCACACAAAGGCAGCAAGATAGATTTCGACAATCCAAACCTTGACGGGGTCTATAATCCTCGGTTGGCCTATTCCCAAAGCAAGACTGCAAATATCTTGATGGCCAACCAAATTGAACGGCTATACGGACCGCTGGGTATCCACGGTTTATCCGTCCATCCCGGCTGTATCAGTACAAATCTCCAGAAATACGATCTGCCCACGCTGGAGGAACGTGAAAAGTATATTCGCAGCAATCCAGTGCTAGAGAAAGTTCTCAAAACTACAGCTCAGGGAGCTGCAACGCAAGTTTGGGCTGCCGTAGCCAAAGTCTGGGAAGGACAAGGGGCGGTGTACCTCGAAGAGTGTAGGAAAGGGCACGAGTGCGATGAACCAGACCTGCTCAATGGGGGGTACAAGGCGTTCGTGTTCGATAAGGACGCGGAAGAGATGTTGTGGAATATGAGCTGTCGGCTCGTCGGCACCAATGAATGATTACGTGGTGTATAGGTACCGGAGTATTCGAACAGATTGGTTACGTCGCTTTCGCATTAACAGACTCAAAGCTTTACGGGCGATATCTGTTATTAAATAAATGTGTAGGCACCTTTGAACTAATTAGTCCTTCTTTACATATTCTGATAAAGACATTCATTCGCTCATGGGTGTCAAGAGTTACCGCGTATTACACAGGCACCCCTTTCAAACATTTCCCACCTGGCCGCATCGATAACCAATGTCTTGCTTTCCGTTCCTCGCTTTCCTCTGCAGGTTACACGCAAGGGTTAACTAGCCTGTGCCCAGTGATTACTACTACCACTGAGCCGTTACTATTGCCTAGAATCATATAATCATAAGGGTGTACCGTATACGTCAATGGCACGGTCCGGAGGTTTGGGACTCTAATCCTCTGAGCCGCGAGTATCAGAATGAAGAATAAATAGACTTAAGCGGGTGAGTACATTATGGATCTCTTCCATCTCGGGGGCGGGTTGGCCAAAAGGAGGGCGGGTAAAGTGCGGCGCGCGGGGTTGACAGTCTATAGATGTGATTATCAATTCTCGGGAGCGGGAGAAGACCCTGAGACGGGTTTCCGATAATCCGATTAGGATGAACATGAGTCGGGATATCTTGCGTTGACAGCGCGAGAAGCTCTGGATCCGAGAAATGGAATTCTTCATACAACCTAAGTGTCATGTACAAGCTGCGGGTATGAGAATTAACAAAAGTAATAGGTAAGGTTATTATTGCGAAGGCTTTGAGGTGTTGAGGTTATGGAGAAACGTTAGAGTGGTACATAGTAATATAAATTAAGAGTCTAACCCCTATCTCGCTGCGGCTTGTTGGTATTGGAATATACCGCTATTAACGTCACAAATAATAACCACTTGAGTCTCATTTTATCTACTAACTACTTAGAGCATCCCTTATACTAGATGAATAACTCTTTAGAGAAGAGGATCTATTTAATGTGCTTTAGTTCTTGACACTGCTCTGTCGTACCACTTACGCCTTGAGCATTCTCGGATATGCAGTCCCTGGCGAATCCATCGGCTTGATCAAAGCAGCCACAGCCGGATGCAAAATGGCCAACACTGGTGCGGGCGTCTCTGCTAACTAAAACCCCGGTTCACCGGCGCTACACGGGTGGGGTCTGGCCGTTAGCCGCCCGCTGCTCCGTTTTGGCCTCGGCCCGCCTGGCCCCGAGTTTCCTTGCGTTACGTAGTAATGAAATAGAAAGCCGAACGTTAAATTCCGATGTGGGGGAAGAACAAACAGGCAGGTAAAGGCTAACCAGATACCCGGTAAACTAGGACAGCCTTAATTCGATATTGCCTGCTTTTAATCGGCGATGCATCAGACTTACATACAAGATGACCTCTGCTTGTATCACTGGCAAAAACCAGCAAGTCGTGACTGACCGCGAACCTGCAGACCGGCTAGCACCTCACGAGAAAGAAAAGGTCACCAAAAAATGGAGCAGAATCAGTAGCGAAAAATAAAGTGTAGATTGAAAAGAAACTTGTCCAACCCAGATGTAGACGACATGGCCTTAGGCCCAATTCTAGTACTAATTACAGAAGGAAAGTGTAGATATGTACATAGTGACATCAGTTGCATCCCATCATCCCACTAGGATATGAGAATCAGATTGCTGATGTTGAAATATAGTTTCTATGCAAATTTCTCGTCATATCCCCATTCGCACGCATACTGGTCTCGTCATACATACACTCACGTTACAGTTTATCCCACTCAGTGCCCCAGACCATATCATCATATGACATACAAAGTTCGGTCGACGTAAAAGAGAAGAATTATGATCGAATTTGGGGGCGTGGGGGAAAGGGGACGTTGTTGATATTCCGGAGGCTATCGTGAAACTACGCGGGCACCGGCACAAGCCCCGGTTTCCGTCTCGTCGTATTATCTTATTCATCCATGCCTTCTTCTTACTTAGGGGGGTTGGTGGGAATGAGAATTATATGTATAATAAAGGAGTCTAACGATCTTACGCCCTTTTATTATATATTCTAATGGGAAAGGCCGCGGAGTAGAGAACCGTTCTCGTTATAATTAATTACCGTTATATTAAAAAGAAGCGTTCTACGTAAAAGACACGTTGCCTAAAAAAATGCATTATTCGAATCTAAAGCCTGTGATTGGCCCAAACACTTAGGATAGGGCCAGCCAAAAACACAAAAACATAAAAGACCCTGCCTACTCCGCTATTAATTACTAGGGGCCGAACTCTAATAGGGGAGTAGGTGGCCAAGCACTCTACGACTAGTATTAATTATTTTTGGGCAACGGTTCTTTTACGGGCAACAGTTCTTTTTCATCAAGAACGGTTCCCTCTTTAATACACATTTTCTCATTACTAGGTATATAGAGAACTTTATTTTCGGTCCAAAAATCTCTAGTCTCAGAGGGTGCTCATCATCTATATGTAAACCAACATACTTGCCGTAATACAATCGTCAGCTCATATGCAAGACATATGACGGAACTTAACGGAGTAAATGTAGTACTTAAACGTACGTTGATTTCCGATTTCACCATGAAGACCAGGACTTTTCATTGACGTTCACCAAACATATTGTCTAATTTACACTACCATTTCTCAATTGAGCCCCTCGAAAAGCTTGGTATTACCATAATCTCCGCTACATTTCATCCCGGCGAGACTATTACCACTTCATTTATATACCAACTCTCTATAATAGTACACGTTAAAAGGCCAAAACAATGAGAACCTCGCAGCTCGCAGCTCTTTGCCTCTCCATGGCCACGTTCGCGTTGGCACAGGACCCTAGCTCAAACGGGATCCGGGTCGAAAATCATGGGGCCTATTCCGGCTGGGTGTACGTCAAGGCGAGCGGCAAAGAGTCTAGACACAGCGGCCTTCTGAATGCTGGTCAAGATGCTTCCTTCAGCTTTGAAGACCTTTACAAGAATGGGTTTAAAGTAGGGGACAATTGCTGGATGTCCGTCGACGTCGAAGCCGGCCCTAGCGACCACGAATCCGCAGAAAACTTCAAACTTGGTAGATACCGGCAACGCAGGATCCTATAGCCTGCGGAACACGGTCACCAATCCTCATTGGAATCGGAACTTCTGAGGAGTTGCATGGGCAGGAAGCGGGCTTGTATAGCTTATCGGGGAGGGGCTAAAAGGGACTATTTATTTTACGGCTCGTGGGTATATGATGAGTGGCTATGTCACTTGCGTGGTATATTTTCATGGTACGAAGGATCTAGTTGTGTATTACGATAGGACCTATTCAGTAGGTAGGTTGGTTTAAGTGTTCTAACGATAACCAAAACAACGTTCATTATATCTATAAACTTTTAACTCATCGGCTATTGTTGAAATTAGTGCTTATACTATAAGCGAAGCCTCCAGAGTCTTGTTAGCGCACGAGTTTGAACTTGTCGTTGCTAAGACAGAGGGATGAAAGACGGCGGCAAGAGGCCGGAATACAGATCTCAGCATACTTAGTGTGCTCTATTCATTTCTATCTATTTTTCCATCTTAACGTCCATTTCGGACATTAGTGTATCCGTTAGAAGGGCTTGCGCTAAGGACTTAGAAGAGGATTTCGTGTTCAACGAATACTTCTCTTTAGGTCTACAGGAAGTCCATGCTTTCTCTTCCTTCCGTTTAGTCAAGACTACCCCCCAATTTGTAGTCCAGCTTTCACCTCTAATTTATGCCCCTCTTTCTATTAGGTTTTGTTCTTTTACAAGAGCTGAGGTCCTTACAGCTATCGGAGGCTAATAGCCATCCACTTATCTCCAGCTGTATGTCTTGCGGGTAGGTCTCACCAGGGCTTGCCGTAATATAACAGCCGCCGGCTCCGAACGTGCAGCCGTAGAGCCGAATCCTCGCATGCATAAGCGACTCAATGACCCTTGTAAACTTGCGTTGTAGCATAAATATGATCGACACAGTGTCACATATGCGCATAATTACAAATAGTGCGATTAGCTGACTAGGTGGAGAAGTATTGTTGAGATGCGGGTTTGGAAGATGACGGTAATGCTCTTATTGGCGATGCCGTCACACTTGATAATCCTAAACTAGTACGCCCCATGATTGATGAGCCATACAACAATGGGTACGAGTACCACAACAGGACAGATACAGCATATTAGGGACATCACAGCTAGACCTAAGAGGGTAATTAGGGCTGAGGAGGACATCGTGTAAAATGGCTTCTTGTTTAAACCAACCTCCCTGAAACAGTAGCTTTCAATACAAGAACATTATATAACACATCGAACCCCCAATAAGTGGTAGCTAAATAAACCAGGCATACAGTGTAACATATCCGCTTAGCTAGGACATAGTACAGCCCAGTAATCTATTTGTGGGGTGTATTAGGACATCTGATTGTATTTTTCATCTGAAAACATAACAGGTCGTACATGCAATCGTAGAGCTGCACCTACATAGATAAATTTAATATTTCTTATATCTTGTAAAGTTTCCGAACCGGCCGACCATCATGTAGTCGCGCGATGGTGAAAGGTATTGCAGACGGGCGAAATTTCGTCCTTATTGATCGGCATTGATCTCTCCGTGCATCCGTTCACCTGCATTTCACATCGGAGGTAAGACACAATAGAGGCCAATTATATTGTCGTCTCTTTACCAGCATATCTCTATCCATGTCTTCAGGCGGCATCCGCTGGCTGACGTCGACGCGGCGTCGCGGCAATGGTGGCACGCCGTGATCGAAGGTCTCAGCCGGTTGCAACGCGGAGAGGTGCGCGGCCAGAAGTTGGTGGTTAGAATCTCCGCGGCGCAGAATCCTAGATTCATCAGCGGGAATCACATCGTGGATCTATGACATACAATTCGGTTAGGCATTCATGACCATTGGTCTAGGTTAGGTATCCTAGATTGGGTTTGGCACTCATCTGGCTCGCCTCCACATGAAACTGGGCCTTGACTTACAGCAGTGCTTAGGAGACACGGCAGGCTTCTGGGACGGAGACATGGATTTGAAGGAACAGGAGCAAGCTGCTTTTGCTGCTCGGAACCCATTCCGCGAGGTCCTATACTACACGTCCGAGCTGCTGACCATTATCCGCCTCTTCCAACAGCAGGCACTCGGGGACCACAGCTCATCGCCCTCAGCGTCCGTGTATAGGACGGCCCATCTTGTGGCAATGCTGGACATACTTTCCGCTCACACGCAGACAATATCCATCTGCGTCTTGACTCCAGACGCTGCCAGGCCTACAGCTCGCAGGCTTTTCGGTGTTACAGGGAAACCTACAAACAAAGATTATGATGCAGGCCATGATGCACCAGTTGAAGACGCTCGAGAAGGAACTATCCCTACCGGAGGAGCTGTGCGTATTGAAACGAACGAAAAATCCGGACGGCTTGATTGGACGCGACATGAGAACACGGCATGTAATTAATAGCTTCTTCGCTTCGAACGCGCGGTATTCCACAGAACATATAAGTAGCCTCAGGAAAGCTATAGATCAGCTGATGGGAATTTTGGACATTTAGAGTGATACACCCCGATAGGTATCACTCTATTGACGTGAATTGCGTGGAATGCTTTTAGACGGCGCTCAGTTTCTACTCATCAACGTGAATAAAGTCTTCTGAGTACCTAAGTATGCCTGTGATCAGATACAAGAGACCCGTTTTAAATATAAACACAACATTTTGTGTCTACACCCCGAGGGCCTAAGCCAGCATTTGACTGATATACTAGATTCAATTAGATCTTAAGGAGTGTTACACTATACCGGCTTCGCCTAATATTAGCTTGCCTCTTGGCAACCTAGCATAGTCCGGACGGATCTAGCCTCAGGTACTAAATTGCCGCTAGTGTATACTGTTTCGTCAACTACTGAGTAGGTGCTTAGGTAATGCATGTGCTTTACTCTAACCATACTATACTACTAGCACGTTGAGGGCCACCCAGGAGAAAAGACAACAGAAGTGATATTGATGTTGTAGAAGTTATGGAGGGTCTAGTACACAAGGGTAGTGCCCATTTTCCTTTGTAGTCCGTGTGCTCCGCACCTTCCAACACAGTAGGTCATACCTGCCCACTACCAGGTGCTAGGAAAACGGCCGCTATTGGGGAGGGGGTGAGACTATCGACCCCTAAATGAGGTAGGTTCACTCGCTTATCGAATTGAGGACCGAATGGCTGGTAAAGATGATGTCATGCATATACCACGGGTCTTATGGTGTGGTGAAGATAGTCAAAACACGGTTATAAGACTAGATCTCGAAAGAGCTTGAAGAACCATCTTATGACTATGGAAAGGCCATTTCAGCGGCTGGTATTCCCTAGACTGCCGTGTTCTATGCCGGAGTATTTTCTTTACTGGCGGGTTTGTTCACTGAGATTGGGGAAGCGGGGCACTTTACTATGCTGTTCGCTCGTCTGCTCACGAGTCGGTATTACTCGGAGCGAGGGACCGTGCGTACAGTAGGGCAATCTCGGGTTGCCTACTTACGGTATCGCGTAGCGTCTTGGTACACGGTAGATGAAGCCACTCTACTGTAGGTATTGAGGGTTCTGATTACTTGCTTTTCGGTCAGCTTGCAAATCCATAGAAGTACCCGATTTAGGACTCTACCCGATAGGGACAAGATGCCGCAACAATCAATCCCGTCTTGACTAGTAGGAGAAAGCGATGAGGTAATGTGGGATAGTGTGGGAAGGTACGAAGGACAGTGCTATATAACAACCCCGCACGGGGGTTGCCATGTCACTTACTCCATTCCCTTTACAACCCATTAATCCAGACTGCCAATTACAGATCCAACAATAGCTATATTATATACAAGTGTCCAACAGCATCTACTGTACCTTGTCACTTTTCCCCGCAAAGGAGAATGTGGAGGCATGTGGGGGAAATGAGAAGCTAGCCAGTGATTTCCCCTGGAATGTCACTGGAGTTATGCGCGTCATCGGATGTTTGCGAAACTGTATACCCGGTAATTAAGAGATCGACATGCATACCTTGGAAAACACTACCTACTTAGGCAGGAAGCTTTCACGAGAAACGATCGTATAAGGAGACGTGGAATGAGTCGAATGACTCGTGGGCCGTAACGCGAGCCAAGTGTTATCGTAACAAATATTGCCAGAGATCAGACCATTCGCCGTATATGATGAATTCTTTCGCGTCGATGGGCCTTCTTGGAGTTCGTTGATATTTACACGACTTGCCGATCGATTATTTCCATTCATTCGGGTAAGGAATAGTTAAACAATGGCTCTGGACAGAAAACAGCCCTATTTTGGGCTCAAGGGCAAATGGCTCACCTTCTGGATAACGGTAATTAACCCCCCTTAAGCTGCAATCAAGTAATATCGGTTTTCGCTAACACCCGGTTAGGTAGCTTGCGCAACCGACATGAGCTTATTTGGGTACGATCAGGGTGTTTTCAGTGAGTGACGATTTTGCACCGCTAGCTTTCCGACTCCTACCAACACCTTAGGTGGCGTTGTGATCACGCAGGACTATCTCGATGTCCACAACCTCGATGGCCCTGGGAAGACAAACATTCGTTCGATTGTCACCTCTATATATACCATCGGCTGCTTCTTCGGTGCGCTCTTGGCCTTTTCCATCGGGGAAAACCTTGGTCGGAGGAAGACAATTGTCATCGGCGCCATTATCATGACACTCGGGGCCATTTTACAAACAACTTCCTTTAGTGTGCCTCACATGATTGTAGCCCGTATTATTACTGGGTGAGAGAATTGAGTGAACCACGTATATGCTACAGAGAGCGTATTGTCGCTAACGTCACGAAGCATTGGAAATGGTATCAATACTGCTACTGCGCCAGTGTGGCAAACTGAGACATCGAAGGTCCACAACCGAGGCAAATTAGTGCTCCTCGAAATGTGTATGAATATTTTTGGGTTTTTGCTGAGTAACTGGATTAATGTAACCTGCCCTGGGAACCTCTTGGCTAGTCTCTCGGATCAATGCTAACCGCTGAATAGTATGTAAGCCACTGCAATGATTTCCTGCGGTAAAGGTACTGCAAAGAGAAAGAGCTACACACAGTTCAAGTTATGTCTGAGCTAGTAAACGCGATGCTGACGAGGGCAGGGGCTATCGTATGTCGGAGGTCCTATCGCATGGCGCCTACCATTAGCGCTTCAATTGCTATTCTGCATCGTGCTCTTCAGTACTGTGCCATGGCTACCAGAATCCCCACGGCAAGTAACTAGAGACGTTTTGTCAAAAGTGATGTCTGCCTAACGTACTGTTTATAGATGGTTACTTGCCCATGGGCGAGAACATGAAGCTAGCATCATTTTAGCTGACCTTGAGAATAAGACAGTCGATGATCCGGAAGTTGTTGCCGAGCGCCAAGAGATCATGTTTAGTGTAGAGTATGAACGGAAAAACGCCGTTAGATGGCGGGATCTTCTTCGCGGTCGGACAACTGCGGGAACTAAGACGGTGAGACGACTGCTCTTGGGCGCTGGCACTCAAGCTCTGCAACAATTTGGTGGTATCAATGTGATGAGGTAAGCCGTAATCCCGGGCGAATTTCGAAACTTATCTATTAATTAATACTAGTTATTATTTGCCTACGCTCCTTATAGAGTCTGTCGGACTCGAAGATCAGATGGCACGGTTGATTTCCGCTCTCGCGTCCGTTGCGTATCTATTTGCCTCGTTAATTGCAGCTCCGATGGTCGAACGATTTGGACGACGCATAATGATGCTGATCTCGACGCTTATTCAATTAATTTGCTTCATTCTCATTACGGTGCTTCTCCGGTTTACCGAAAAGCCTGGATATCCGTACCAAACTGAGGTTGCCAAAGCCAGCGTTGTGTGGTTTTTTGTGTACTATATTGGCTTTGGTCTTGGAATGCTGGGGATCCCTTGGCTGTACCCGACGGAGATCAACAGTCTGCCTATGAGAACCAAAGGAGCCGCAGTGGCAACAATGACGAACTGGATCACCAATTTTCTTGTGGTCGAGGTTACTCCAATTGGTATCCAAACCATTGGATGGAAATTCTATGTCATTTGGGCTGTGGTTAACGCCGCCGCATTACCCGTCATCTGGGCGCTGTTCCCGGAAACAAGTAACAGAACACTCGAGGATCTTGACGCTTATTACCGCGAAGATCCCCCCGCTACTAGTCTTCAAAGACAAGGATTCTACTTCTGTGCGTCGACCTCAGAAGTTTGCAATAACGCAGAGCCGTGATGTCGAGGAGGTAGCTGCAACGGGTTTGAGAAAACGTTCTATTCACGAAGACAACGGCAAAATGCTAGTTTCCGGCGAAAGATAAAAATGAAATGGATTAGGATTGGAAATAAAGAAAAGAAGGGAGGTAGCTTCGGGATAAAGACGGGGTTTTATAGAAATTCAGATCTTGTATTATGCCACCCACAACCAGCTATCATAATTAAGCGCAGAACCTCAATTTCATGGGGAACTACACTATTTTCCTATTGAATTCGGAAAGGATGATACGCTCTTACCTCTCTGTATACATATTCTCTTGGGTCCCCGTGTCCCTTGGGTCACTTTTCTCTTTTCTGATTATTTGGAGTAAATCACTCCTTACTTGTTGTAATATGTGTCTCCACTGCTTTTGACAGTTTGGCCGTATACTTGATATGTTTATCTATTTCATTAAATATTTTTATAAATTGGGGTAAAATATCAGTGGTAATTACCAAAGAGTTCACATCTTCTTAGCCAACAGCACATCCTTGTCTACAAAGATAACTCGAGCAACCTATAGGTACAATTTCAGGTCGTCGTAATACCAGAACCTATAAATTAACACCCGACAGTTCTCTAGTCTGCCTGACTCGAATCTTGCCACACAACGCACGCTCACGAGCGCAGAACCCCGCTCCTTATGTTTTATATCTAGAAAAAGGACTTTGCACCTTTATAGATTGTTATTATTAGAATTAAGTGATTCTAATTGATTAATAATTAATTAAGTTTATTATATATAAAGTTATATTTTTATGTTTATGCGCGCTATATTAAATAAATATAAGTAGAGAATCTACTTAATAGGGCTATTATTTTTACCCTTTAAATCTAATATACCCTTTTAAAAAAAGCTTATATAAATAAAGCTTCCTATA